>JAPKLW010001440.1:29830-107017 GCA_026898455.1 Plectranthus barbatus
GACGTGGAAAACTGAAGTCAGCCCCGTGTGCGCGGTCTCACGATTTTGGCCATAACTTCCTCATCCGAACTCCGATTGACCCGATTCTAGTTGCGTTGGAAAGCTAATTCAAAGCTCTATCCATTTCCATGAGCAAATAGCCCGAATTCCTCTTGTGGAAAAACTCTTCACTGCTACTCTGACACGTCACTGCTTTCGGAACGGTTTTCTCGTGAGTTTAGGCCTAAAAACCTGCATAAACCTCAAAACACACCTAATACCACCTAATATTGACATCATGCATAAAATATATATATAAACTCAATAAAACTACATAAATTAGTATAAAAATAATATAGATAAGTGAGTGAAATAATGAGCTTATCAGTGGCCACATATGGCGAAGTGGAACGAACTATCAATTGTGATCTCATGAAAGACCTTGTCTATAAGAGAATAGATGATGGGAGTTCGGTGACATTGCATGTGATGATGATGGATAACACCATGAATCGGTTCACACGTAGAGGTGGATGTATTAGTGATTGGGCTAAGATCGATATAATCCTGAACTCTTTACCGCTTTCATTCTATGACTGTAAGAAGGATGTAGCTAAGAGAAGTGAGTACTCTTTCAAAGAGTTGCTTACTGATCTCATAGCAGGACAGTCTTTCGTACCTTCATGGGATTCTGAGTTATCAGATCTTGAGCATAGTTTGAGCACATCGAAAGATGTGGTTCATACTGTGTGCAAGAATATGATTGATCACAGATCACATGAGAGGAGGTCAAATGAGATGAATAGGGTTGGTGTCACTTCAAGTAAGAACGCATGCGGAAGCAAGGGACAAGGTACATCATTTGCATTTGTAACGGAAACATGTTTAGCATTGGCTTCTACACATTCGTGGGTAGTGGATACTGGAGCTACTGATCATGTTTGTTACATTTTGCAGGGGTTCACACCGAGGAGGGTGCTAAAGAATGACGAGGTTACCATCTCAATGGGGAACGCAACACAAGTGAGTGCAGCTGCCATTGGAGATTTTACCTTGTACTTTGATGATTCTGTTTTAACTTTGAGAGATGTTTTGTACGTGCCGGATTTTCGGCAAAACCTTATTTCAGTTTCCAAACTTTATGTTGATGGATATTCAGTTATTTTTGATAGTGCTATTTCTATCATTGGTAAAACTATCAAGTCACTGCGATCTGACCGCGGTGGTGAATACCTCGGTAACGAGTTCCTGCAGTATTTGTCAGAAAATAGGATTACATCCCAGTGGACTGCACTGGGTACTCCCCAGCAAAACGGTGTAGCTGAAAGAAGAAATAGGACTCTTCTAGAGATGGTAAGATCAATGATAAGTTATGCAAACTTACCAATTTCGTTTTGGGGCTACGCATTGGAAACAGCAGCTTACGTATTAAATGTGGTGCCTTCTAAATCAGTTCCTAAGACGCCTTCTGAGCTCTTCCTTGGTCGCAAACCGAGTTTGTGCAAGTTTAGAGTATGGGGCTGTCCGGCACATGTACTGTCGAAGGAACCTGATAAGTTAGAAAGCAGGTCAAAGGTAATGTTGTTTATAGGGTATCCCAGGCAAACGAAAGGTGGTTACTTTTACTGTCCTGAGAGTCAGTGCAAGGTGCAGAACCACAAGTTACTGCACCTACTAATGACACGACACTGACACAGACATTCGATAGGAAGATCGAAGAAGATAACTGAAGGGAGATCGATGCAAGACGCGAAGGCCAGGTCCACGTTGATCGACGCAGGATGTGCGTCGATCGACGTGGGTCCTTCAAGGCCGTCGATCAACACAATTTCTTCATCGATCGATGTGGCGATGGGTTTTCCTAATCTGCTCCTAATTTGAAGATAGAGACATATCGAATCCTAGATACTGTTTGATACATCTATCACTACTATAAAAGGCCATGTAAAATTCAAAAACTAGTGTGGAAATCAGTAGAGCAATTAGGAGAATTTAGAGTTGAAGATTTTAGAGATTTTCAAGAGCTTTTTAGGTTTTATGTTTCAACACAGGTTTTTGTGGGAAGACATCTACACCCAAGTTTTATGCAATTCATATTTTTCTTTATCTCTGATGATTCTATTCATGAATATGTGTAACTAAATCCCTTCTCAGATTCTAGGGTTTCGAACTATCGATGTATGCATGTTTGATTAATTGAATTATTTTTCCTTTCCGATCGTAGTTTGTGATATCTGTGCTTATTCATAATCTTGAGTTTGTTGGCCACATCTTAGGATTAATTAGTTGAGAACTTGAGACGTAACTGTAATAGTTTTCAATGGAAAGAGTTTTCACAATATAATTTGATTTCTTATCTGAGCAGAAGAAGATAGATTATAGGAATAAATCTGTTGATTTTTGGAGTTAGTTAATTCATCTTGAGACCGAGCGGAGATAGGTAATTGACTAATCTACTTTACGAATTGTCCAACAAAGAAGTTCATAATACTTTTATGATGTTTCACTACGAAGAGGAATTAAATTGGGAATTAATCAATTCATTCATACATGTCATAGTTGATAGGTAGATATCCCTGGAATCTGTACTTATAACTGCTTCATCAAAAGTCTTATATTTTCCTGTTTAATTTTAATTTGCGAAATCAGTTGAAACAAAACCCAAAGTTTATTTTCTTTCCTAACCAGTATTTCGAGAACCTATGTTATAGTTCTTAAGATTTTTCGTTATTTCTTCCCCATGGGATTCGATAATTTATTTACCCCTTTATTATTAGCTTTGCTAAGTCGCTAGTAAAATGATTCTGCGATCAAATTTTGGTGTCGTTGCCGGGAATTGAATAGAAATAATCTTACTATTAATTCTGTGATTGAAATACTGATTTAGGTTGTAATTTTTGTATCTTTATTTGAATTTTCGTGAGTTTTCGTTGTTTAAGTCGATCAATGTAAGTGTTGTGTCGATCGACGTAGTAATTGTGTTCGCATCGATCGACACCAATTCTTCGTCAATTGATGATGTCTTGTTTTTTTTTCAGAATTTCAGTTTTTCAAATTCAGTTTGTTTAGATTTATTTTTCGTTTACCTCACTACCTCATTTGCTGTACAGGTAGTGCATGAGTACGAGAGCTAAAGGAAAGGACCCGCTCTATTATCACCCGGACATTGAAGCCACGTGTAGAAAGATCTGAATGAATAAGCATGCCCTAGAAAGTTCGACCAATCAAACAATGGCAGACAACGTACCGCCACCGGACCATGTGCCGCAGCCGAACGTACCACCGCCAATTGATCAACCACCTCCACCAATGCTAACTGCAGAGGAACAAGTTGTGCTTCTCCAAGAAGTCCAAGAGATGAGAGCCCAACTCCTACAGCTGAACCTTGACAGGGATAATTGACGTCCCCGTCGCCGTCCACTGTACGAAGACAACCCTGATAATGGAGAAGATGATGACCCGGATCAATTGGATGAATATGATGACGAGGAAGAAGAGGAGGCTATGCAGAACCGATATAAACCTCAATTCAAGGAGACAAACTTCAGAGTTGGCATAAACGCCAATAACTTTGAGCTGAAAATAGGATTGGTGCAGATGGTGTAGCAAAATCAATTTGGATGAAGAGCTTCTGAGGATCTTTATGCACATCTGGATAAGATTCTTATGCTCTGCAATGCTGTCAAGATCGGAGGGGTCAGTAAAAGTGCCATCCGAATGCGTATGTTCGCATTCTCTCTGAGGGATAAGGCACAATCTTGGTTTACTGCACTCGATAAGGGAAGTATCAGTACATGGACGGAGCTAAGGAATGAATTCCTGGAAAACTTCTTCCCTCCAAACGTCATCAGAAAAAGAAGGAAGGAAATTATTAGATTCGCTCAAAGACCCGATGAGAGCTTCAACGAGACGTGGGAGCGATTTAAGGAGTTACTGAGATCTTGCCCAGGACATGGCTTTCCGCCAGGAGAACAGGCTGAAGCATTCTACGAGGGACTAAATGAGAAGACCGTTGAGTTGGTGGACACCACATTGGGAGACACCATCATGACGAAAAGCGGAAAGAAGGCCATGGAATTCTTCCAAAAGATGGCCAACAACACTCAATGGTGGTCCTCAAGTCGACATCGGCCTGTGAAAGCGGTCGAGAAAGTGGTGGAGAAAGTTGCCGAACAACCTGATTTGGCAACCGAGCTGAAAAAGCTAAGGAAAGATTTCACTGCACTGAAGCAGGAGAAAACAGTAGCTGCAGTGGAGCCAGTGCAAGCTCCACCTGAGGGGGATTGTGCCGATGTAAACTTTATCCAAAGGGGTGGTTATCAAAATAACTACCGCAGATGATATCAGCAACACAATCAATAGCACAACCAACCCTACACTTATAATCACGCGAGGAAACACCCTGGATTTTCCTACGCGAACCCTCAAGCTGTGAAGCAGCCACCACCTGGATTTGCAGTACAAGATGGAGCAGTAGTGGAGAAGATGAAGCCAAATCTTGAGGAGATTTTGGCTAAATTCATGCAAGGGTCCACTGACATAGTGACCAAATTGGAGCAAGAAATCTCGGGCGTAAACACTAAAGTTGATCAGGTGCAGAAGCATGTGCAGATTATAGAAAACCAGGTCAGCCAAGTTGCCGATGCCCTCGGAGCCCAGCACAAGCCTAGGCAACTTCCGAGCAACACCCATATCAACCCCAAGAATCAGAATCAGAGGAACCAAGTGAATGCCAACACTCTGAGAGGGGGAAAATCGTATGAAGGGCCAAAATAGGCAGGGAAAGATACTCAGGAGGACGAAGAAACTGAGCAGGTCGAAGAAGCTGTCGCAGACGCAGCCCCATCGATCGACGCGAGATCTACATCGATTGACGCAGGATCTACGTCGATCGACGCAGATCCAAAGGCCCCGTCGATTGACTCTGATCCACATCGATCGACAGCAGCTCCCAGTCCACCACCGAAAAAACCTCCCTTGCCATTTCCGCAGCGATTTGCCAAAACAAAGATGAACGAGAGGAATGCACGCTTCTTGGAAACTATGAAGAAGGTGCATATCAATATTCCATTGGTTGAAGCCCTGCAAGAGATGCCCGGATACATCAAATTTCTAAAAGACATGGTCTCTCAGAAAAGACCCTTCTTGGAGCACGAGACGGTCAACCTGTTCGAAGAATGCAGCGCCATAATTCAAAAGAAGATGTCAATCAAAAGAGTGGATCCGAGCTCCTTCACGATCTCTTGCGTAATCGGAGGGGAGACCTTCGGAAGAGTCCTCTGTGATTCTGGAGCATCAATCAATCTGATGCCACTGTCTATCTTCATCCAGTTGGAAATCAGAAACATTAAGCCAACAACCATATCACTTCAGATGGCTGATCGTTCAGTGTCCTGCCTGAGAGGCATCGTGGAAGATGTGCTGGTGAGGGTAAAGGATTTCATTATCCTAGCCAATTTCGTGGTGCTTGATACGGAAGAAGATCGGAACATTCCCCTGATCCTGGGAAGACCATTCTTGAAGATCGGAGGGGCGTTGATCGACATTCGAGAGGACAAACTGACATTCTGGATCAACAACGAGTCAGTCACATTCTCGATCTATACGGCAATGCAGAAGCACAACGAAGGGAGCTACCAGGAAGAATGCCACATGATAAACTGCTTCAACTCTGTGATGTCTTCTCCCTTCGCCTCTCTCAATGGTGTGCCGGATTTTCTGGAAAACTGCCTACAACACTCGCTGTTCTCATCGACAAATCTAGAAGAGGCAGGCGAGGAGATTTTAGATCTGGTCATGGAGTTGGATGTGTTCGAGGAGATAACTCGGGAAAAGGAAAATAAGAGAGAGAAACTACCAAGTCGGTACTGCCGGAACAAACTAGGAAAAGGTGGGAAAAGGACCATGTCGATCGACGTCAGCATCTCGTTGATTGACGCCGCCTCAAAGTCCATGTCGATCGCTGCAAATTTCACGTCGCTCAATGCACGAAAAAAGTTAGACATGGAGTTCTCATCGACAGAAATAGCGCGACGTAGAAAAGGGATTGCTGCAATTTTAGCCACATCGATCGATGCACAAGGCACGTTGATCGATGCAGACCTGGGACAGCAGCCATCCAACTCTGATCCGCCGACTCTGGAACTCAAGACGCTTCCGGTGCACCTCAGGTACATTTTTCTGGGTTCTAATGACACTTACCCTGTTATTGTCTCTGCCTATCTTACACAGGGGGAGTTGGAGAAATTACTACGAGTTCTACGGAAATACAAGTCCGCCATTGGATGGACTTTGGGGGATATCAAAGGAATCGGTCCTTCGCTCTGCATGCACAAAATCATCCTCGAAGAGGATGCCACACCAAAGATACAAGCACAGCGATGACTGAACCCTATCATGCAAGAAGCCGTAAAGAAGAGGTTCTCAAACTCCCAGACCATGGCATGATATATCCAATTTCCGACAGCAAGTGGGTAAGCCCTACACAAGTAGTAGCCAAGAAAAGGGGGATGCAGATAGTAAAGAATGACGATGGAGAGGAAGTTGCGATAAGACCGGCCACGGGATGGCAATTTTGCATTGATTATCGAGCCTTGAACATCGCAACGTGCAAGGATCACTTTCCTCTTCCTTTCATTGATCAAATGCTTGATAGATTATCCGGTTACCCTTTCTATTATTTTCTTGATGGTTACTCAGGGTATAACCAGATAGCTGTGGCGCCAGAAGATCAGCACAAGACTGCATTCACCTGTCCTTACGGAGTGTTTGCCTACCGAAGGAAGCCGTTTGGATTGTGCAATGCACCGACGACCTTTCAAAGACGCATGATGGCAATCTTCCACGACTTGATCGAGACATCATGGAGGTATTTATGGACGATATCTCAGTTTTTGGTAGCTCATTTGATGTTTGTTAGCATAATCTAGCTACCATACTTGAGAGATGCACCGAGACAAATCTATGCCTCAATTGGGAGAAATGCCACTTTATGGTGTGAGAAGGAATCGTGTTGGGACATCGAGTATCAGCTGAAGGACTAGAAGTGGACCGAGCCAAAGTGACAGCCATTGAAAAGATGCCACCGCCAACAAGTGTCAAAGCAGTCCGAAGTTTTCTTGGTCATGCCGGATTCTATAGAAGATTCATCAAAGACTTCTCAAAGATATCGCAGCCTTTGTGCAACTTGTTGGAGAAGGATGTGTCATTTGTCTTCGATGATGACTGCCAGCAGGCCTTTAAAAAGCTGAAAAAGGCATTAGTGACAGCACCGGTGCTGACTTCCCCGGACTGGAGCAAGCCGTTCATTCTGATGTGCGACGCCGGCGACTATGCAGTTGGGGCAGCCTTGGGGCAACTGAAAGGAAGGCTCTTTCATGTGATCCATTACGCCAGCAAGAGCATGAATCTGGCTCAATGCAACTATACCACCACAGAATAGGAGATGCTTGCGGTCGTGTAATCATTTGACAAGTTTCGGTCCTATCTGATAGGTTCGAAGATGATTGTCTACACCTACCATGCAGCCATCAGATACCTGTTCGCGAAGCAAGATGTCAAGCCAAGATTGATCCGGTGGATACTGTTGCTACAAGAGTTTGATTTGGAAATCAAAGACAGAAAATGAAGATTCGAGAGACATTCCCCGACGAGCAGATCTATGCTATTAAGTATTTGAGGGAGACGTATGAGTCAAAAACATCATGGTATGCGGATTTTGCCAACTATTTGGTGGTCGGCGTTCTTCCACCGGACTCTTCCCCATATGCAAAGAAGAAGTTTCTGCATGATGTCAGATTCTACTATTGGGAGGATCCCTAACTTTGGCGTAGATGCGCTGACGGAGTCATTCGCTGTTGTGTGCCTCAATCCGAGTGGCAACAAATTTTTGAAGCCTGCCATTCATCTTCTAGCGGCGATCACCATTCAGCCAACCGAATAGCATTTAAAATCCTAGCGAGCAGATTCTATTGGCCTTCCATCTATGAGATCTGTCGTGGGTGGATTATGAGCTGTGATCGTTGCCAGAGGACCGACAACATTTTGCAGAGAGATGAGATGCCACAGACTCCGGTGATTGAAGTTGAAAATCTTTGATGTTTGGGGGATCGACTTCATGGTTCCTTTTCCGCCATCCCAAGGGTTCTCATACATTCTACTGGCAGTGGATTACATGTCGCGATGGGTTGAAGCCGCTCCAACAGTCACCAATGATTCCAAAGTCATCATCAAGTTCCTTCAGAAGCTCATGACAAGATTTGGAACGCCAAGAGCCTTGGTAAGCGATGGGCGATCACACTTTTGTAACAAATGGCTTGCCTCTCTTCTTGCTAGGTATGGAGTAAAGCACCCCGTTAACACCCCATATCATCCTCAAGAGAACGGGCTGACGGAGCTACCCAACCGAGAAATCAAACAAATCTTGAAGAAGACGGTGAAACAACAAAATGATTGGGCAGCAATACTTGACGATGCACTTTAGGCATACTGCACCGCCTACAAAACGCCCATTGGGACGTCTTCATATCAGCTAATTTTTTGAAAGTCATGTCACCTCCCCGTCGAGATGGAGCACAAGGCTTGGAGAGCAGTGAAAGAGCTGAATCTGGATTGGAAGATGGCTGCAGAAGAGCACGCCATGGCATTGAATGAGCTGGAAGGTTTTCGGGATGAAGCTTACGAGAACAATATCTTATACAAGAAGCGAGCGAAGAGATTCCACGACAAGGGGATTCACTCACATGTTTTTCAATCAGGTGAAAAAGTTCTCCTCTTCAAATCCCGTCTCCGTTTCATGCCCGGAAAGTTGTAGTCAAAGTGGGCTGGACCGTACACCGTGGTCTGTCAATTTCGGAATGGTGTAGTCGAATTGGCTGGTGAAGATGGAAAGAACTTCAAAGTCAATGTGCAGAACCTCAAACCGTACTATACCCCACTTCAAAATCGGAGCGGTGGAGAAGTGCTACTTGAATCGCCCATAAGAGTACAGGTATGGTCGAGCTAGCGACATAAAACCAAGCACTAGTTGGGAGGTAACCCAACAGTTTACTGTTTTTTTCTACTTTTGTTCTTTTAATTCAGTCGAGTCGAGTAAGTAGGACTTAAGATCATTTTTCAGTAATTTTTCGAGTCAGTACTCTGTTCAGGTCTGCATCGATCGACACCAGACTCACATCGATCGATGCGAATTTCTGGCCCACGTCGATCGACGTGGAACCAGTGTCGATCGGCGTGAGTTTCTGGATGTCGTCGATCGATGCGGAACCAGCGTCGATTGATGTGGGGTGTTCAGAGTTGCGAACAGACGGGTTTAAAACCCAGTTTTTCCTCATTTATCACCACAAAACACACACGCTCGTCGCTCTCTCCTCCCCAAACACCCGACTTCAAAAAATTTCTCCCGTAACTCATCCCTACAATCAAAGGTACGTATCCTAGACCCTTCCTCTACGATTATTTCATGTGTTTTGGATGATTTGAGCATGATTTTGCTTAATTTGAACCTTGGAGCCCTAGTTTCAAATTCTTGCTATTCTGTCAATTTTGTTTCAACTCTTCATGATTAATCGATATGGGTGGTGGTTCTAGTTGATATACTTGCTCTTTGTGAATGTGTAGCACTAGGATTGGTTGAATACGATTCTAGCTTGTTTGGGGGTAATTCCACTTGGGTGTGATTTTCTGTGTCTTGCTATTTTGGGGTGAAATTCCTTCAATTGAGAATGTATTAGGCCAAGTTTGGGTGTTAATTGCATGAATGTTGAATAAATTTTACTTGGGTAGATACATTTAGATGTTAATTGCAAATTTTTTTGTGTTAAAGTTGGAAATTTTGGTGAAGTACTGTGGATACATATTGACAATTTTTCCTTCTACCCTTGCAGAAATAAATGGCATTCCGCCCAACTTTCGCCAACAAGGCAGCCAAAAAGCGGTTTAGGAAATTCTCTAGCTCAGAATTCACAGTCCACCAGACTCAGTACCCGTGCACAGAAACAATGAACATGTTGGGTATTAGATGAGATGTGGAGGCCCTGTTGGAGAGAGCCAAATGGGAATCATGGATGATCAAGCGTTGGCCGACTTATCCATCGCTTGTGTTGGAATTTTCGGCATCGCTCCATGTCTACGATGTCCAACCGGAGTCCGAGCCGACCACCATCTCCTTCCAACTTTTGAACGAGCATTACGAGCTGCCGAGGGACAAGCTTGAGGAAATTTGTGGTGTCCCAAAATCTGGCATCGGTTTTCTTCCACCGGATTTTGACATGGCCGGGTTTTGGAGCCAAATTGCAGCCGAGGCAGAGGAGGATGTGCGAGAGTTTGATTCGGGAAACATGAACGCATCCTTCATCGACAAACCCGTGTTTCGTTATCTTCAGCGGTGCATGGAGGTGTCTATCACCGGCCGACATGAAAGCGCCAAGGTGAGAGTGGGGGAGCTCTACGCCATCGACTGCATGCTGACAGGAGAGGAGTTCAGCTTCGCGGCGTTGATCATGGACCACTGGAGGCACCAAGTTAAGGCATCAAAGGGCAACATTTGGAGCAGGGGATTGATTACCCCGATTGCAGAATATGTGGGGATCGACTTGGTCGACATAGAGGTGCTCGAGGACAGCCAAGGACTCAGCACTTCGCACCTGGTTTGGATGTTGATGCTCTTGCCCCGAGAGGGTGGCTGGTCTTTGAGGATGTCCAACGGGGACAAGTTTCCACTTTCGCAGAGGGTACTCACTCGCGTCACCAATTATCACTTCCGTGATAACTGGTTGATGAGCACACCCGCTCACATGAGGCTGATGGTTGGATCCTGTGGAGGACTCGAGACCTCCAGACTCCTTCACAGACCGTAAACACAGCTTAACCAGCGACCCCCAGCAGAGGACGCCGAGGATGAGGAGCACAATGGCGGCGAAGAGGACATTCCAGGCAGGATCGGTGGAGCCTCGTCTAGCCACTTTGCGGGAGGGTCTTCTTCTTCCGGGATGGATCTGGCGACGATCTACCAGTTCATGCAGCAGCAGGCTATTTTGCATACGGCAAAGCACACCCGGCAAGCCGAGTTTTGCCAGCATGTGACCACGAGGCTCAACACCCTCGACAATCAGATGCAGCCCTCCTTTTGAACACCCAGCTTGACTCCGTCTACCTCCGCCGCCAGCGTGAGCGCCAGGATCGCCGTCGGAGACGCCCTGTTTGGCCATCCACCGATGTGGTTATGGAGGATCCTACGGAGGAGGAATGAGGCACCATTTCTCTTTTCCCTTCTAACTTGCAAACTTGTCCACTCCTTAGAATGAAACAAGTTTGGGTGGATGAGGATCAGAAAAGGGAAACGTTTGTATTTTTATTTATTTACTGCTTTATTTTATTTTAATTACTTTTTGTTATCTTTTTTGTTTTTTCTGAACCATCACCATCCTTGTTCTTTTGCTTCAATGTGAACAATTGCTCTCTACAAGCTTTTCACTCAAATTAGTATTTTGAATTCTTGATTTGTGGTACTAGTTTTGAATCGAATAGTCTTGAGAATTGTTTTAGGAGCTTTTGAACATAGGGCAGTCGGAACTACTTTTGATTATGTTGGTGTTGAGAATTTTGACTCGTCTTTCCTTGAATGAGAATTGTTGATTGATAATTGAGATATTTGTTGATTGAGAATGAAAATCTGTGTGATAGAGTAGCCGATAGGAGCTATTTTGCTTGATGAGTTGATCTTTGAAATATAAATCCTTGCATGATAACTGTTCAAAGTTGTGTAATTATTGAGGAGTAAAAAAATTTTAACCTTGTGTTAAAATTTTAGCCTTTCTTTTCGTTTGATGAGTGACAAGGTATTTAAACTTACTTCCTAGAATTTGACAAAATTTCTCTCTTGAGGTTGCATTAAGTGTGGTAATAGGGTGAAAATGATTTTAGGCATGTTCTTTCGAAGCCCATCTCCCATACACTAACCTTTAATTTCCACTTGTAACCCCTTTGAGGCTTGAATAAATTTTCTTCGATTAGAAGGGTTGATGAATAAATTGATTTATTGGAAGGTGTGAATTGTGGGATTGTGATGTTAGGCCATGTGCAAAAATAAGGGTTCCCATGGGTAAATTAAGAAAAAAAGAGAGAAGTGAACATTTGTGAAAGAGAAAAAAAAAGAGAGAAGAACGAGAAAAGAATTCATATGTTTGTTAGTTCACGAAAGTTTGAAACAAGTTCTAAGGAACCCTGAAAATTATAAAAAAAAAAGAGAGAGAACAAGATTGTGCATAAAAAGAGAAAAATTATGTGGTTATGATATGCTTGGGTCTTTTGGGTTTAATTGCAATATTGTAAGTCACTTAGCCAAATATATCCCACCTTTTAGGTAAGCCAAATTACAACCAAAATAAGACCTTTCTGATTCTCTGAAAAGCCACACTAACAAGCAGTGGAGAGATGATAAATTTGTCAAACTTATGGAGAGGTGAACTAAAACCTTGAGTGAGTGAAACACAAACCCTTTTCTTCTTGAGCGATGAGTGCAAACACTGCCCGGTGAGGTTCCTCCTCAATAATTTAACAGTGAGAATTTGTTTGGATTGCATGATTGATAAGCTCACTATTTGACTCGCTTGTCTATATTATTTTCTACTATTTTATGTAGTTTTATTGATTTTATATATATATTCTACGCATGAGTCTATATTAGGTGGTATTATGCGCGTATTGGTGTTTTTGCAGGGTTTTAGGCTTAAATTCAATTGAAAACCGTTCCGAAAGCAGTGACGTGTAAGAGTAGCAGTGAAGAGTTCTTCCACAAGATGAATTCGGGCTATTGGAACATGGCAATGGATGATGCTTTGAGTTAGATCTCCAACGCAACTGGAATCGGGTCAATCGGAGTTCGGGAGAGAAAGTTATGGCCAAAACCGTGAGACCGCGCAGAAGGGGCGAGAAGCTGCGTCGACAGACGCCAATTAGCATCGATCGACGCCGACCAAGAAGCCACGTCGATTGACGTGGATCAGCCACGATCGACGCGAGGCTGTCTGCTAGAGCGGAAATTCGAGGAAAAACAGATTTATTCATATCTTTAGCCCTAGATTTGATAGGATACACATCCACCACTATAAATACCTATGTAAATTTGATTTTTCAGCATTCCCTATTATTCCTTTTCATATTTTCATTCTAAAATTTGGTTTTGAGAGTTTGGAGATTTGGGGAACACGAAACCCTTTTATTTTCTTGTAAGTTCTTTATGTTTATGCAATACAATATGTTTTCTTTTGGATTTCTATCTGCGATGAGTGGCTAGAAGCCCTAGCGGGTTCTAGGGGTTGATATTATTATGGATGCATGTTAAGATTAATTAATTAGGTTCATGATTCCTGTGTTTATTCTATAATTCTAGATTAATTCAAGGACCGAGAGGTGACGATTAATTTAGATGTCTAGCTATTGATAGAAGGACCGAGAGGTGAATATTAATAGTGGGAATAGGAATACATGATACGATCTACACTATCCAAACAAATGTACTAGATGTAGGAATTGAACTGATTTGCTTATCAGATTGACTGATTTGGTGTACTTTGAGACCGAGCAGAGATGAGTCACTAATTAGTAATCTAGGTTATATTTGTCAAACAAGGATATATAGCTTTGTTGCAGTATTCCACCTGTTAAATTAATTGGCTCCTACATGTTATCCATAATAAGAGTTCTTCCCTAGAATCTGTGCTCCTTTAATTTGCTTTCAAAACTCCTTTAATTTTCAAGTATTGTTATCTTTATTTTCCAAACCAAAACCCTGATTTTGGATTCCTCAAACAATGAATTTTAGAACCATAATTAGTACATAGGATAATTTCCCCACACAATTCCCCTGGATCGATAACCTTAGGGTTTACAAATTTATTTGTCGCTGTTATTATAATTAATTTGTTAGAAATAACAGTGATCAAATTGGCGCCGTTGCCGGGGAGTTGCTAGATTTTATCTTGTTACTAGTTCGTTCTGGGATTTGCTGGATTGAGTTTTAATTTTTCTGTACGTGTGCGTGTGTGAGTTTTTGAGTCTGTCTCGACGCCATCTAGCGTCGATCGACGTCGATCACTTTGTAGCGTCGATCGACAGACACCTTTCGTCGATCGACGCCGACCACTCTTTTGTGTCGATCGACGTGAATCCACGTCAATATACGCTAAACTGATATTTACCTATTTCCTGTGCAGGTGCATGAACACGCGAGCCAAAGGAAAAACACTCGAGGCCTTTGTCCCTGAAATTGAAGCAACCTGCAGGAAAATCAAAAAGAAAGGAAAAGACAAATAACAAGAGATGGCTGAAAATCCTGAAGCACCTCTGCAAAATATGACTCCCGAGGAGCAGAGGCAATTTGTGAATGAAGTACATCAGCTGAGAGCACAACTACAATCAGCCCAAGCTACTCAGGCGGAACAAGCTGCAAGACTGGCAGAGTTGAACGATAGGCAGGTTGTGATCCCACAAAGTTCCATCTTGGATCGATTTCTTCCACAGCAAGCGGAGGCCGGATTCAGAGTTGGCATTGATGCCAACAACTTTGAACTATGCACAAGCCTTATTCAGATGTTGCAGCAAAACCAGTTTGGGGGAAGAGCTGTAGAAGATCCATATACCCACCTCAACCAATTCATTGAGGTGTGTAACACTGTGAAGCAGAATGGAGTAACCCAAGATGTGATCAGAATGAGACTGTTCTCGTTCTCACTCAGAGACGAGGCATGGTCTTGGTTTGCTGGACTGGATAAGAGTCAAATCATGACATGGGAGGAGCTTCGAGCAGAGTTCCTTACCAACTACTTCCCATCGAGCCTGCTGCTGAAGAGGAAAGCTGCCATTACTACTTTCAAGCAGATGTATGATGAGTCACTCTACGAGGCATGGAAGAGATACAAAGAGCTTCTACGACTCTGTCTGGGACATAGCATCGATCTGGAGATGCAAGTGTGTCATTTTTATGAGGGACTGAACCCTCACATGAAGGAGCTGGTTGATGCATCTGCTGGAGGAATACTGATGAAAAAGAGTGGTGCAGAAAGTATGAGGTTGCTGGTAGACATGGCGCTGAATAGCCACCAATGGCCAACTGATAGGCAGCTACCAGTCAAAGCAATCGAGACAAAGCCAGAATTCGACGTGGTCGCTGAGGTGAAAAAGCTCCGGGAGGAGATTGAAAATTGGGCATATCACAAGTTGCAGCTATTGCAGAGCCAAGCATGGCCATAGTACCCGTGGAGGCTTACTACATCAACAGGGGTTCAAGCAGTTCGTCTGGAACTGTCTGTACGAAGGTGAACTACATTGGCGGTGGTTATCACAATAACTACCGAGGCAATCAAGGGTATCAGTACAACCATGGGTGATCTCACCCTGGTTTTTCCTATGCTAACCCTTCTGCTGTAGAACACCCTCCGCCTGGTTTTGATGCAGGTACTGGAGGAGAGATTGTGGAAAGGAAGAAATTCGTGCTAGAGGAGACGCTCGAGAAATTCATCAAGAGATCGGATAACCGGTTTGGGAAAGTAGAAACCGAGGTGAAGGGAATGGCAAACCACATGCAGCAGATGACGAAACATCTTCAGATGATGGACACACAATTGAGCCAGATTGCCACCACACTCAGCAACCAACACAAGCCTGGACAGCTTCCGAGCACAACGGAGGTGAACCCAAAGGCCCAAAAAGACTGCAAAGCCGTTACTCTGACATCTGGAACGAGCTACAAGGGTCCCGAGATGGCTGTAGACAATTCTGGAGGCGAAAAGGAGCAAAAATGCACAGGAGATGAATCCACGTCGAGCGACGGACCTGCCACGTCGATCGATGCAGAAGAAAAAGGCCCATCGATCGACGCCACACTACGTCGTTCGACGCCAAAGTCTGTCCCAGGCACGAAGTTGAAGCAGTCTGAAGATCAACTCCCTCCTTTACCATTCCCACAATGGTTCGCGAAGCAGAGAGAGGACGAGAAGTTCTCCAAATTTGTGGAGAATCTGAAGAAGGTCAGCATCAACATCCCGCTGATCGAAGCACTGAAGGAAATCCCGGGGTACATGAAATACCTCCGGAAACTGATGAGTGGAAAGAAGCAGTTCATGGAGAATGAGATGGTGAAGATCCACGAGCAATGCAGCCTGCTACTTCAAAAGCAGGTGCCCATCAAGAGAAGCGATCCTGGATGCTTCTCTATTCCGGTTGAGATTGGGGGACACACATTCGAGAGAGTACTATGTGATACTGGGGCCAGTATCAACCTGATTCCGTACTCCATCTACAAACGTCTCAACATCGGAGAGATGAGGCCCACGACGATCACCCTGCAGATGGCGGACCGGTCTGTGTCCCGCCCGAAAGGTATACTAGAGGATGTGCTCATTCGTGTGGGCCATCTCATTTTTCCTGCAGATTTTGTGGTGCACGAGATGAAGGAGGACGAGAATATGCCCATGATCTTGGGGCATGAGTTTCTTGACACTAGCGCTGCTCTCATTGACTGTCGAGGCGGCGAGATCACACTCTGAGCGAACGACGAGAGGATCACCTTTGTGATCGACAAGAACAAGAAGAAGGCGGAGTGCAATCGAATCTCCACTACTGAAGAAGAGGATGAGTCTGAAGAAGATGAAGCAGTTGTCATTGAGTGGGAGCGAGGAAATTATAGGGTAGCAGTGTCAACTGCGCCACCTTTTTCGGAGCTCACCACCATTATCAAAGACCAGAAAGTCTACATGGTGGATGCCAAAGGTCGGCGAGTCTGGACCCGACCTCCTTGGCAGTGATTTGAGGTAATGTCGAGCTGCGACGTTAAATCAAGCACTTGTTGGGAGGTAACCCAACATTTTCCGTATTTTCCTTTCAATTTTCATTTTTTTTTATTACTTTGAATTTTTGCTTTTATTTCTTTGCTAACAGTTGTTTTGCAGTATTGAAAAAAAAATTTGGAGATCAGCTCGACGCCGATCGACGCAGCCTGGCGTTGATTGACGCCGAGCAACCGGCGTGATACACTTCGATCCACGAAGGGATCGACAAGAAGCCTTCAAGTCAATCGACGCGAAGTGCCAACAACCACTATTTCACGCCGTGCAATGTTCGAAGACTCCGGGGGATAAAAAGTTGATGTCTGAGATCAACTACCAGGTATCGTTCCCTCTTTTATTTGATTTTCAAACTTATTCCACTCTTCGAGTTGGAAATAAGTTTGGGGGGATGTGGACAAGAGATGGAACATTCTATCTTTTATTTATTCTGCTTTCTATATTTAATTTTTGTCTTAAATTTTAAAATTTTATTCTATTTTGTGGGGAAAATTTTTTAGTTTTGAAATAACCCGAATGAGATTGTGAGATTAAAATTGATTGAGGGTTGAGTTGAATTGATTGTGATTGTGGTTAGATGCCTATGAATGTAGAATACCGCATGATAGGATTGATTTGACACTTGTGCTTGCATGCTGATTGAGCTGATTTGAAATTGACTGCGCAAGAAAATTTTTGAACCCTTGTGTGAGAATTTTGAGCCTTTATTTCGTTTTATGTGAGATTCACATGTGTGTTTTTATTTCTCTTGAACTTGCCTATTTTCTGTGTTGAGGCTGCATAGTGTGCACAAGTTTAGAAAATGATCTTAGGCCATCTTTGATAGCCCAATTCCCTAAACACTGTCCCTTCACATTGAATTTTGCCTAGTTAGCCACTTTTGAGCCTATACAAAATTTTTCTTTCCTTGTCTATGAGATTAAGAAGAAGTATTGGTTTCGCTCATGTCTTGAGTTGTTGTATATGGGTGGAATGATTGTGATATGGAGATAAGAATATATAAATTAGTGGTGAAAAAATGTGTGAAAAAGAAGCTCAAAGAAATAATTAGAATTCTCATAAGCTCTCTGAAAAGAAAAGAATACAAAATTATGTAAAGAGCATAAGAGATTCAAAATGAGCTAGAAAAAAAAAAGAGGTTGTGTATTTGTTGATATATTTGAGGAGAAGGGTGAATGAACTTAGAAGGTGGTTTGGATTGATTGAGGAAGTACAACTTGATTGATTTTAGTCACTTGGCCAAATTTTCCCTACCCTTCACAAAAAGCCTACATTACAACCTTTGAAAGTACTTTTTGATTCTAGACTTGTGTGCACATTCTAGCAGTGGAGATATTAGAAAATTTGCAAGCCTATGGTAGAAATTTCTTCATACATGTTGTTGAGTGCTTTCATCTATACCTTAAACACTTGAGAGTTGAGCGATACACTTCCTGTGAGTTCTTCCGCTGTTGATGAATTTTCTGTCTCTTTCAAATTGCTTGTGTGTAGTGGATTTTTGATTCTTGACTGTGATGAATCTTGTGAGGCATTGCACTTTAATCGCATGATCTTTTGATTTCTTTCTTGCCTATTGATTGAGGACAATCAAACGTTCAAGTTTGGGGGGTTTGATAAGCACATTATTTGACTCGCTTGTCTATATTATTTTCTACTATTTTATGTAGTTTTATTGAGTTTATATATATATTCTATGCATGAGTCTATATTAGGTGGTATTATGCGCGTATTGGTGTTTTTGCAGGGTTTAAGGCTTAAATTCAATTGAAAACCATTCCGAAAGCAGTGACGTGTAAGAGTAGCAGTGAAGATTTCTTCCACAAGATGAATTCGGGCTATTGGCACATGGCAATGGATGATGCTTTGAGTTAGCTCTCCAACGCAACTGGAATCGGGTCAATCGGAGTTCGGGAGAGAAAGTTATGGCCAAAACTGTGAGACCGCGCAGAAGGGGCGAGAAGCTGCGTCGACAGACGCCAATCAGCATCGATCGACGCCGACCAAGAAGCCATGTCGATCGACATGGATCAGCCACGATCGACGCGAGGCTGTCTGCTGGAGCGGAAATTCGAGGAAAAACAGATTTATTCATATCTTTAGCCCTAGATTTAATAGGATACACATCCACCACTATAAATACCTATGTAAATTCGATTTTTCAGCATTCCCTATTATTGCTTTTCATATTTTCGTTCTACAATTTGGTTTTGAGAGTTTGGAGATTTGGGGAACACGAAACCCTTTTATTTTCTTGTAAGTTCTTTATGTTTATGCAATACAATATGTTTTCTTTTGGATTTCTATCTGCGATGAGTGGCTAGAAACCCTATTGGGTTCTAGGGGTTGATATTATTATGGATGCATGTTAAGATTAATTAATTAGGTTCATGATTCCTGTGTTTATTCTATAATTCTAGATTAATTCAAGGACCGAGAGGTGACGATTAATTTAGATGTCTAGCTATTGATAGAAGGACCGAGAGGTGAATATTAATAGTGGGAATAGGAATACATGATACGATCTACACTATTCAAACAGATGTACTAGATGTAGGAATTGAACTGATTTGCTTATCAGATTGACTGATTTGGTGTACTTTGAGACCGAACGGAGATGAGTCACTAATTAGTAATCTAGGTTATATTTGCCAAACAAGGAAATATAGCATTGTTGCAGTATTCCACCTGTTAAATTAATTGGCTCCTACATGTTATCCATAATAAGAGTTCTTCCCTAGAATCTTTGCTCCTTTAATTTACTTTCAAAACTCCTTTAATTTTCAAGTATTGTTATCTTTATTTTCCAAACCAAAACCCTGATTTTGAATTCCTCAAACAATGAATTTTAGAACCATAATTAGTACATAGGATAATTTCCCCACACAATTCCCCTGGATCGATAACCTTAGGGTTTACAAATTTATTTGCCGCTGTTATTATAATTAATCTATTAGAAATAACAGTGATCAATGATCTATATGAATAAGTGATACTTAGATTTCCAAAGAAGCTTGTGAGGCATTGCACACTTGTATCTACATTTGTTTCGATTTCTTATCCGCGAATTGATCGAGGACGATCAATGGTTTAAGTTTGGGGGAGTTGATAAGTTAGCATTTTTACCAACTTATCTCTTTGTTCTTTGACTAATTCAGTGATGTTTAGATTGTTTTACGTATATTTTTTTGCATGAATTGACTTTTGTGCTTGTAACGTCGTGATTGGTAAATTATGCAGGTTTTTAGTCGGAAACAGGGAAGAATCAAGAATTGCTCGAAGTTTCAGATCCATGCCGATCAATGCCCAGGGCACGTCGATCGATGCAGGCGTTCGAGAGGAAGATTGACAAAGAGGACTGAAGGGAGATCGATGCAAGACGCAAAGACCAGGTCCACGTCGATCGACGCGGGTCCTTCAAGGTCGTCGATCGACGCGGCGACGGGTTTCCTAATATGCTCTTGATTTGAAGATAGAGACATATCTAATCCTAGATACTGTTTGATACATCTATCACTACTATAAAAGGCCATGTAAAATTCAAAAATTAGTGTGGAAATCAGTAGAGCAATTAGGAGAATTTAGAGTTGAAGATTTTAGAGATTCGCAAGAGCTTTTTAGGTTTTATGTTTGAAGATAGGTTTTTGTGGGAAGGCATCTACACCCAAGGTTTATGCAATTCATGTTTTTCTTTATCTCTGATGATTCTATTCATGAATATGTGTAACTAAATCCCTTCTCAGATTCTAGGGTTTCGAACTATCTATGTATGCATGTTTGATTATTTGAATTATTTTCCCTTTCCCATCGTAGTTTGTGAAATCTGTGCTTATTCATAATCTTGAGTTTGCCGGCCACATCTTATGATTAATTAGTTGAGAACTTGAGATGTAACTGTAATAGTTTTCAATAGAAAGAGTTTTCACAATATAATTTGATTTCTTGTCTGAGCAGAAGGAGATAGATTATAGGAATAAATCTGTTGATTTTTGGAGTTAGTTAATTCATCTCGAGACCGAGCGGAGATAGGTAATTGACTAATCTACTTTATGAATTGTCCAACAAAGAAGTTATAATACTTTTCTGATGTTTCACTACAAATAGGAATTAATTTGGTAATTAATCAATTCATTCATACATGTCATAACTTGATAGGTAGATATCCCTGGAATCTGTACTTCTCATAACTGCTTCATCAAATGTCTTTTGTTTTCCAGTTTAATTTTAATTTGCGAAATCAGTTGAAACAAAATCCAAAGTTTATTTTCTTTCCTAACCAGTATTTCGAGAACCAACATTTTAGTACTTATGATTTTTCGTTATTTCTTCCCCTTGGGATTCGATAATTTATTTGCTGCTTTATTATTAGCTTTGCTAAGTCGCTAGTAAAATAATTCTGCGATCAATGTTCGTGGGTGAGTCTTTGGACTTGAGCCCGGAAGACGGACATGAGAACTCTGACCCACTTATTTACGAAGAGGCAGTGCAGGACAAGGATGTTGAAAAATGACATGTCGCCATGGATTCCAAAATTGAATCCATAACTGCTATGGATGTATACCAAAAAACTGATTTGCCGGATAGCTTTAGGGCCATAGGGTGCAAATTGGTATACAAGAGAAAGAAAGGGGCGGATAGAAAAGTCACGGCTTTTAAAGCCAGGCTGGTGGCAAAGGGTTATAGTCAGAAAGAGGGCATTGACTATGACGAAACCTTTTCACCTGTAACCATGCTCAAATCCATCCGGATACTCCTTGCCATAGCTACGCATATGGACCTCGAGATCTGGCAAATGGATGTCAAAACTCCTAAACGGTTACTTTGAAGAAGGTAGGGACATCTATATGCAGCAACCCGGGTTACATACGCAAAGGTGAAGAACATCTTGTCTGGAAGCTTAGGAAGTCCTTGTATGGGCTTAAGCAAGCTTCGAGGTCGTGGAACTTACATTTCAATGATGAGATTAAATCCTATGGATTTGCACGGTTGGAAAACGAAAGTTTTGTTTACCAGCTTTGTGTCAGTGGGAGCGTGGTTTTCCTTGCACTTTACGTTGATAACATACTCCTATTTGGAAACAACGAGGGAGTGATTTTGGAAATCAAGGTTTGGTTATCCGAACAGTTCCAAATGAAGGATTTGGGAGAAGCTGGCTACATTCTTGGGATTAAGGTCTTACGAGATCGTAAGAGAAGAATGTTGAGCTTATCCCAGACATCCAATGTGGATAATGTGATAGCCCGGTTCAGCATGCAACTCACCAAGAAAGGATTGCTACCTTTCAGACATGGCGTTCATCTTTCTAGTGGGCAGTGTCCTGAGACACAGCGGGAGAAAGATGAGATAAGTCTTGTACCATACGCTTCAGTGGTGGGTAGCCTCATGTATGCGATGCTGTGTACAAGGCCAGATATCTGTAATGTCGTTGGCATGGTAGCAAGATATCAGTCTAACCCTGGACAAGCTCATTGGACTGCGGTAAAGCACATCCTCAAGTATTTGAAGAGAACTAGGAATTACTGCCTAGTTTATCAAAGTGAGGATTTGTGCCCTGTTGGGTTATACAGACTCGGATTTCCAAGGGGATCAGGATAAGATGAAATTGACCTCAGGAAATGTCCTTACCCTAGGAGATGGAGCTGTATCTTGGAGGAGCTCAAAGTAGAAATGAATTGTTGACTCCACCATGGAGGCGGAATATGTCGCCGCCTCCGATGCCTCGAAAGAGGGGGTATGGCTCAGGAACTACCTTTTGGAGTTGGGCGTGATTCCGAGTTTGCCGAGGAGCATCACAATTTATTGTGATAACTCTGGTGCAGTGGCTAACTCAAAGGAACCACGGTCTCACAGGGCAAGCAAACACATAGAGAGAAAGTACCATATCTTACGAGAAATCGTATCGAGAAGTGATATGCTGATCAAGAAGATTTGACACTAAGGACAACCTTGTAGATCCATTAACAAAGAGCTTGCCGCAAAAAGTTTACAAAACACATATTCGTGAGCTGGGTCTGAGGTGGATGCCGACCACTGACAGTGGTTAAAGAGATAGCAGGTTAGATAGACGGACTGTATACTCTGTAATAGCTTAGTTATACTTTGAGTATAAGTGCGAGATTGATGGGTTTTGTATACTAAAAGCATTTATTATAATGAGTATACAACGGTTTATTTCTCGTGCCTGTCAAACAATCTTACATGTGTGTAACAATGGTATCCTCTTGTCTCACCGATAGGGACGATCATACGGCGTGTAGTAGATCGCGGAAGACAGTATGATCACTTGACCTAGTGAGACATAAACCTGATCACAGCCGAGACAGCGTACGAGGATATGTCTGTCCGGATGGCTGCGACATTGTCAGAATAAGTAGTCTATCTTGGTTACTTGACATGCTGGTACGCAAGGGTGGCATATTGATGGACCGCAGTGAGATGTATTTGACTGTCTGACATCAGCGAATACAAGATCTCGTTATTGATTGAGTCCAAACCCTAACGAAGGTTCAGGGGTTTGCACGGGTTGACTGTTGCTTTGACTTGCCATGGTGGAGAGCCTGAGTAACGTGCTCGTATATCCGCATATTGGGTAATAGCAGTTCGTGTCGTACCGCCTGAGACTGGGTTTAGGTAACCATATCCGAGTAATAGGATGGGGACATTCCCTGAGGAGCTCAATGACATTCATCGTGCCAAAGTCATGCAGGCTGATTAAGTTCAGCCACCAGTGATAAGGATTGAGTGGTACTACTCAGGAATAATAAGATATTAATTAATTGTAGATAGAGCTTGTCAGAAGCTCCGATTAATTGATGAATTTCCGATAACCTTAAATATGGGGATTCTCAATTAATGCAGTCCGTTCTCATAACATGGTAATAAAGGGGTAGGTAAGTAATCAATTCAGTGGTGAAAAAGAATTAATATTAATTAATTAATTGTGACCTGGGTTGTGGGCATGGGAAATAATTAATTTAAAGGCCCACTTTATTATTTGCATTAGGTCCCAGGTCTGGCCGAAGTAATATATGCTGAATGGAGCCCAGTAGCCCATTAAGGATAAATCCCTAGGTCTATATATAAACCCTCTCTCTCTCTGTGAAACCCTAGCCACCTTGATAATAATTCAAACCAGTCAAAACCCTAGGGAGAGAGAGAGCTGGGCGGCACACCTGTAGAGGGAGGAGAAGGAATTTTCGTCTCTGGCCTACATCACAGATTTGTGGAATCCTCACCAGTACCAGATCTGAACAGCATTGGGACACAGCCCTGAAGATCTAATCTGGAGAACAGATTTCAGCTTTTCTCTTCTGTTTTAATTAAATCTTGAAGTTAGAATCTATCTAATTTATGTTTCCGCAGATTTAATTAATATCGTGTGGTTGATTCAAGATTGGAATTCAAACGTGAAAGATCGGTACAGAATCTACGGAGTTCAGGTAAACTCGACAATCAACGAATCGCATTAAATTCATAGGAGCATGCTAGGTTTTTGTGAATTTAAATTATACACATGGGTTTTTGTGATTCGGTTCACTGAAAATCCCTACACAGGTTTCTCCTACTCTCAGTCTGATGCTGCTGAGCAGCCCCCTCCTGATTTTGATGTGCAGAATGGCGAGATTGTGGGAAGAAGAAGGAGAGTCTTGACGAGGTACTCAAGAACTTCATCAAAGCCTCAGATTAACGAGATGGGAAGATCGAGAAAGAAGTGGTAGAAGTGAATACCAATGTGGACTTACTTGGAAAGCATGTGAAGATCATAGAGACTCAAGTAAGTCAGATTGCCACCTCACTTGGTGCGCAACACACTCCCGGGAAGCTGCCAGGCACCACCGAGGCAAATCCCAAGAACCAGAAGGACTGCAAGGCTGTGAAGTTGAGATCCGGAACGAGCTACAAAGGTCCGAGCATGCCCCAAAGCAAGTTTGGGGGAGAGAAGGAAAAAGAGCCTGCAAAGCCGTCCTCTGTTTCGATCGATAGGCAGCCTATCGATTGAAATGGAGGACAAGAGGAGATCGATTCAGATGATGATGAGAGCTCGGTCGAGAGGGCTGTAATGGGTGTGTCGATCAACACACCCCTGTCGATCAAAATACAGGTTAGACCGACACAGCTGCTTCCCGGTTGATACAACAGCCTCCCCAGAACAATTCCTCACCTTCCAAAGATGCCAAGGGACCTCCGATGCCTTTTCCTCAGAGATTCGCCAAGCAATATAAGGATTCCAAGTTCTCGTGCTTTGTCGAGAACTTGAAAAAGGTAAGCATTAATCTGCCTTTAATTGAAGCTCTTTCTGAAATTCTAGGTTACATGAAGTATCTCCGCAAGCTGATGAGCGAGAAGAAACATTTCATGGAGAATGCAACCGTGAAGCTTCATGAGCAGTGCAACATGGTACTATAGAAGAAACTTCCTATCAAAAGAAGTGATCCAGGATGTTTCACCATCCCAGTTGAGATCGGGGGCGTCAAGTTTGAGAAGGTGTTGTGCGACACTGGTGCCAGCATCAACCTGATGCCCTTCTCTATCTTCCAGCGCCTCAATATTGGAGAGTTGAGGCCGACTACAATCACTTTGCAGATGGCAGACCGATCTGTGTCTTGCCCTAAAGGTATAATTGAGGAAGTTCTCATTCGTGTGGGTCATCTAATTTTTCCTGCAGATTTTGTAGTCTTGGACATGAAGAAAGATGGCAGCATACCCCTCATCTTGGGAAGGGAATTCTTGGACACTAGTGCTGCTCTGATTGATTGCCGTGGTGGAGAGATCACGCTTCGAGCAAATGAGGAAAGGATCACATTCAAGCTCGACACAAGCCGACAACAATCCGAATGCTTCAGAATCACATCCCAAGAGGAAGCAGATGAGGAATAAGAAGAAGAAGCAAGTGAGGAGTTCAAAGAAGACCAAGCCGCTCAAAGATGGGAGCGAGGGAATGAGTCGGCAAAATTGTCAATTACACCATCTCTTCCTGAACACACTGCTATCATCCAAGATCGATGGGTCTACATGGTCAATGCCCATGTAATGCGAGTGCATTCTAGCCCGCCCTGGTTTTGAAAAAGAGGTACCGTCGAGCTACGCTTTAACTAAAGCACTTGTTGGGAGGTAACCCAACTTTTACATGCTTTCATTTCAATTTTCGTTATTTCTTTTCAATTTTTGTTTTTATTTCCGTTGGTATGTTTGACTTTTTTTCGAATTTTTGTTTTGCATTTACTTTATGGTATTTTCGAAAAAAAAAGGAAAAAAAATTGAACAGTGGAGGATCGACCTCTGTTTCGATCGACAAGGCCCCTGTCGATCGACACAGAGGTTAGCATAGAGCAAGTTGATAGAAGGCTCTATGTCGATCGACAGGGCCCCTGTCGATCGACATAGAGTGCCAGAATCACCAATTTCTTCGTCGCGCAATGATGATTTCTCTGGGGGATAAAAAGTTGATGTCTGAGATCAACAGTCAGGTATCTGTTCTGTTTCTTGTCTGATTTTCAAAAATTTTCTTACTCTCCAAGTTCGAAATAAGTTTGGGGGGATGTGGACAAGAAATCCGGACTTTCTATCCTTTACTTGCTTTATTTTTTATTGCATTTATTTGATATGGTGTGTTTATTAATTTTTGCCTAGAAAAAATATGGATAAAATGTGAGGAAAATTTTTATTGAGTAATTGAGTCCTCTAGCATTATATGCAATGTTTGGAATCGATCTGTGATTAGTTGAATTGATTTCAATTATGGTTGATTTGCCCATGAATATAGAGTACCGCATGATAGGGTCTAATGCAAACTTACACTTGCATGATGTTTGAGTGGATTGAAATTGACTAAGGAAGAATTTTTGAACCTAAGTGAGATTTGAGTTTTGATTTGTTCATGAAAGATTCGCATGTATGTTTTTGTTTCTCTAGAACTTGCTTTTGTTCTGTTTCGAGACTGCATAGTTTGCACAATGATAGAAAATGATCTTAGGTCATCTTTGTTAGCTAATTTATCCCAAACACTGTCCCTTGTAATATTTTATCCTTAGTCAGCCCTTTGAGCCTTCATTTTTTTTGTCTTGTCTATAAGATTTCTATGATAGTAGGGAGATTTTTGTCTTGTCTATGTGGTTGTGGGAAGAATAAGGGTGGATTATTTGAAAGTGGATGAGAAAACTTTATAATTGGTGTGCAAAGAAAGAGAGCTCTATAGAAAAAAAAAATGAATATTGTCCTTATAAGCTCAAATGATTAAACAAAATCTTAAGACCATAAAAGGGCTAGAAAAAAGAATAGCTATTTATGGTTTGAATGTTAATATTTGAGGAGATGGGGTAGATGTTGATAGATGGTGATTCTGATATGTTGAGAGTCGCGAACTCAATGTTTTCTTTTTAGTCACTTGGCCATATTTCCCTACCTTGTCACAAAAAGCCTACATTACAACCCTATCAAAGTCCTTTTCGATTCTTGAATTGTGTGCACAAATGAGCAGTGGAGATTTTAGAACTCTTGCAAGCCTATGGTAGAAATTTATTCATACATGTTGTGAGTGACTTCATTGAAACCTAAAACGCTTGAGTGATGAGCGGTACACTTTCCTGTGAGTCTTCCGAAGTTGATGAATATCTTATCTCTTTCAATTGCTTATGTGATGTGGATTGATGAACCTTGATTGTGATGAATCTTGTGAGGCATTGCTCTTTCAACTTCTTGAGATGTCTTTTCTTCTTTTCTTCGATTGAGGACAATCTAATATTCAAGTTTGGGGGGTTTGATAAGCTCATATTTATACTCACTTATCTATATTTTTCTTCATTATTTCAGTGCAATTTATTTATGTTTTTACTTATTTCTGTGCTAGGAAATTGACATGAAGGACATCCCGGATTTCGACTTGAAGCTTGTGTCGATCGACACAGAGGCTCGACATGGAGATTTTGGCCTGTTTTGGCAGTTTTTGCTAATTTAGCCCAATACCTAGTTAGGTTTTTTTCACTCCTCTATAAATAGGATCTCATTATGCACGAAATTTATCTAACTTTTCAGCATTATTGCACTTAGAATAATTGAGCTTTGGAGTTTTTACAAGACATTCAAGGTTCCTCTTTATTTCTAAGTTCATTAATAATATGTTTGCTTTAATTCTAGTCATGTTTTGTGGCTAGAACCCTAACAGGTTCTAGGGTTATGATTTCTTTTTTGATGCATGTTAATTGATATCAACTCTCTAAGCATGTATTAATTCTCTGATTTAATTTTATAATCTAGATTAAAAGAAGGACCGAGAGGTGAATTGAGATCTAGATTTATAGTTAATAATTGATGGATCAAGAGATGAAAATTATTAACAGGAAGAGAGAATTAATTGTGTTTGTTTTCTGTCTCAAAAGGAAGAAACCTACTTAGGAATAATTAGATATTTATGAGATTGATTAATTTGGTGTTCTTGAGACCGAGAGGAGATAGTCACTAATTAATAATCTAGGATTTAAATTGCCCGACCAAGGAATTAAATCCACAAAAATCTATGTTTTCTCCATTGCTGAGTTGATTGATATTTGCATGTTGATGATTAGAATATCTGCCTTAGGATCTGTGGTTCCTTTAACTGTTTTAAAACCCATTATTTTTCTGCACTTGTCATCTTTAATTTCCAAACAAAACCCATTTTCTAAATTCCTCAAACTTCTATGTTCTAAGAATTGTGGCTAGTACTTTGGATAGTTCGTTGCACAGTCCCTGTGGGATCGACCACCTTAGGGTGTAAAAATTATTTGCTCGCTTCTTTCTGCAGTTATCAGTGTTTCTATCATTGGTAATAATGTAGTTATCTGTCGTGGAATGCTGAATAGCTCTCTCTATGTCGTTAACTGTCATCATAATACGTCCGTGTATGCTGCATGTAATTCATCTAAAATTGATAATCCTAGAAAGAGAAAGCTTAGTTTTTCTGAGGATCTTACATATCTCTGGAACTTGAGACTGGGTCACATCAGCTTGAAGCGGATCAAGCGACTTGTAGATGACGGTACAATGGACTTAGATCGGTCTGTACCTTATCAAGTCAGCAAATCCTGCATCGAGTGAAAGATGTCTTCTAGGCCTTTTACGGCTAGTCAGTCTCGAACAGAGGATGTGTTGGAATTGATCCATTCTGACTTATGTGGGCCCATGTCCACACAGGCTCATGGAGGGTATGAGTACTTCGTCACTTTCATTGATGACTACTCGAGATACGGATACGTTTACCTGCTTTGCTACAGATCTGAATGCTTTGAGAAATTCAAAGAGTTCTGAGGTAGAAAAGAAGGTCGGGAAAACTATCAAGTCACTGCGATTTGACCGCGGTGGCAAATACCTAGGGAACGAGTTCCTGCAATATTTGTCAGAACATGGGATTACATCCCAGTGGACTGCACCGGGTACTCCCCAGCAAAATGGTGTAGCCGAAAGAAGAAATAGAACTCTTTTGGAGATGGTGAGATCAATGATGAGTTATACACCGGCTTACATCTTAAACTTGATTCCTTCTAAATCGGTTCCTAAGACACCCTGTGAACTCTTCCTTGGACACAAACCCAGTTTATGCAAATTCAGAGTATGGGGTTGTCCGGCACACGTGCTGACGAAGGAACCTGATAAGTTAGAAAGCAGGTCCAAGGAAATGTTGTTTATAAGGTGTCCCAGGCAAACGGAAGGTGGTTTCTTTTACTTTCTTGAGAGTCAGAGAATCGTTCTTAGCACCAACGCTAGATTCTTGGAGGACGAGTATGTGAGAAACCACAACACAAGGAGTGATATAGTTCTTCAAGAAATAGAAGATGAGAATGCGATTCCAAAGTAAGGGGAACATGCGAACGTGGGTGCACCTGCGAAAGGTACAGCACCACGGGCGCGTTCTTGTGTGCAGGGTGCAGAACCACAAGTTGTTGCACCAACTGCTGACACGGCACCGATGCCTCGTCGTAGTAGGAGAGTCATTTTCCAGTCAAAAAGATACATGTTCATGGGTGAGTCTTCGGACTTGGACCCTAAAGACGGACATAAGGACTCTGACCTACTACTTACGAAGAGGCAATGCAGGACAAGGATGTTGCAAAATGGCGCATCGCCATGGATTCTGAGATTGAATCCATAACCGCTATGAATGTATACCTGAAAGTTGTGCTGCCTAATGGCTTTAGAGCCATAGGGTGCAAGGAAGTATACAAGAGAAAGAAGGGAGCAGATGGAGAAATCACGACTTTCAAAGCCAGGCTGGTGGCAAAGGGTTATAGTCAGAAAGAGGGCATAGACTACGATGAAACCTTTTCACCGATAGCCATGCTCAAGTCCATCCGGATACTCCTTGCCATAGCAGCGCATCTAGACCCCGATATTTGGCAAATGGATGTCAAAATCGCTTTTCTAAACGGTCACCTTGAAGAAGATAGGGACATCTATATGCAGAAAATTGAGGGCTACGTGCTCAAAGGCGAAGAATATCTTGTCTGGAAGCTTAAGAAGTCCTTGTATGGACTTAAGCAAGCTTCAAGGTCGTGGAAGTTACGTTTCAAAGATGTGATTAAGTCCAACGGATTTTCACATTTGGAGAACGAAAGTTGTGTATACAGACTTTGTGTTAGTGGGAGCGTGGTTTTCCTTGCACTGTACGTGGACGACATACTCCTATTTGGAAACAATGAGGGAGGGATATCGGAGATTAAAAACGTTGGTTATCCGAACAGTTCCAAATGAAGGATTTGGGAGAAGCTGGGTACATCATTGGAATTAAGGTCTTACGGGATCGTAAGAGAAGGATGTTAAGCTTATCCCAAGCATCCTATGTGGATACTATGATAGCCCGGTTCAGCATGCAACTCGCCAAGAAAGGCTTGCTACCTTTCAGAGCTGGCGTACATCTTTCTACTCGGCAGTATCATGTGACACAGAGTGAGAAAGATGAGATGAGTCTTGTACCATACGCATCTCCAGTGGGTCTCCTCATGTATGCAATGCTGTGTACCAGGCCTGATATTTGTTATGTCGTTGGCATGGTAGCAAGATATCAGTCTAACCCTGGACAGGCGCATTGGAGTGCGGTAAAGCACATCCTCAAGTATTTGAAGAAAACTAGGAATTACTGCCTGGTTTATCAAAGTGAGGATTTGTGCCATGTGGGTTACACATATTCGGATGCCCAAGGGGACCAGGATGAGAAGAAATCGACCTCAGGTTATATGTTTACCTTGGGAGGTGGGGCTATATCTTGGAGGAGCGCAAAGCAAAAATGCATTGCTGACTCCACCATGGAGGCGGAATATGTCGCTGCCTCCGAAGCTTCAAAAGAAGGGGTATGGCTCTGGAACTACCTTTTAGAGTTGGATGTGATTCCGAGTTTGCCTAAGAGCATCACAACTTATTTTGATAACTCTGGTGCAGTGGCGAACTCGAAGGAACCACAGACTCACAAGGCGAGCAAACACATAGAGAGAAAGTACCATATCATACGAGAAATTGTATCAAGGGGCGATGTGCAGATCAAGAAGATTGACACTAGTGACAACCTAGCTGATCCATTCACAAAGTGCTTGCCATATAAATTTTACGAAGGACATATTCGTGGACTGGGTCTGAGGTGGATGCCTACCACTGGCAGTGGTTGATGTAATAGCTAGGCTTCATAGACGCACTGTATACTCTGTAATAGCGAGTGTAATCTTTTGAGTATAAGTGGGAGATTGTTGGGTTTTGTATACAGAAATCATTTATTACAATGAGTATACATTCAACTGTATTTCCTATCTGTTAACAAACTTACATGCAAGTAACAACAGTATCCTCTTATCTCACCGATAGGGACGATCATACGGTGTGTTGTAGATCGCAGAAGACAGTATGATCACATTACCTAATGAGATATAAATATTACCAGAGCCAAGACAGCGTACGAGGATAAGTCTGTCGGTATAGGCTGCAACATAGTCGGAAAGAAGTAATTTGTCTTGATTACTTGATATGTTGATACATGCGGTTGCGTAATGATTGGACCACAGTGAGATGTATCTGCTGTCTGACATCAGAGATTACAACATCTCGATCTTGATTGAGTCCAAACCCTAACGAAGGTTCAGGGGTATGCACGGGTTGACTGTTGTTTTGACTTGCCATGGTGGAGAGCCAGAGTAACGTGCTCGTATACTTGCATATTGGGTAGCAGCAGTTCGTGTAGAATGGCCTGAGACTGGAGTTAGGCAACCATATCCGACTAATAGGATGGGGATATTCCCTGAAGAGCTCAATAATGTTCATCGTGCTAAAAACCTGTAGGCTGATTAAGTTCAAGCACAAGTGATAAGGTTTGAGTGGTACTGCTCAGGAAATATAAGATATTAATTAATTGTAGATAGAGCTTGACAGAAGCTCCAATTAATTAATGAATGTCCTGTAACCTTAAATATGGAGATTCTCAAGTAAATGCAGCCCGTTATCATAACGTGGTAATAAAGAGGTAGGTTAGTATTAATTTTGTGGTGAAAAAGAATTAAAATTAATTAATTAATTGTGTCATGGGTTGTGGACATGGGAATTAATTAATTCATAGGCCCACTTTATTATTTGCATTAGGTCCCAGGTCTGGCCCAAATTAAATATGCTGAAAAGAGGCCCAGCAGCCCATTAGGGTTAAACCCTAGGTCTATAAATAGACATATCTCTCTCTGAAACCCTAGCCACCTTAGAACATTCAAATCAGTTCAAAACCCTAGGGAGAGAGAGAGATAGGGGCGACGACTTCTGGTGTGTTTGGGAGTCGAATTTTTCGACACTTGCCTACACATTCATAGTCCAGTGGAATCCTCACCAGTAGCAGGATTGACCAGCATCGGGATACAAATCTTAAGGCCTAATCTGGAGAACAAATTATTCTTTCTTTATATTTTGTTTTAATTAATTCTTGAAATTAAATCTGGTTCTAATTTATATTTCCTTAGTGTTAATCAAATCGCGTGGTTGAATTGAGATTGGATTTCAAACGCGAAAGATCAGATCTGAGATGACAGAGTTATGGTAAAGTCGTATAACCACTGCATTAAATTCATAGGAGCATGCTAGGATTATCGTATGTATATTGCTCTCAACATCCAGGAAAAGATCTGGTTTATTTGGATTTGGTGATTCGGTTCACCGGCAAATCCCTACAAAACGGAAAGTGCACCAAATTTTTTTCGAAAAGATATGTGAATGTTACCACGATTAATGATGATGGATATCCTGTTTATCAAAGATGGAATAATGGTAGGACAATCATGAAGTCTGAGATATACTTGGATAATAGATATGTCGTAGCTCACAATAAATACTTATTAATTAAGTATGGTGGTCACATCAACGTAGAATAGTGCAACCAATCTAGAGCCATAAAGTATTTATTCAAGTACATCAACAAAGGAAATGACAGAGTTACTGTCAGGTTTTCTCGAAGTACAATAGATCAAAATAATGGTAATGATGCTGACGAAGTTGATATGTATTATTATTGTAGATATATTTCACCTTGCGAAGCAGCTTGGAGAATATATTCATTTGATATTAACTTTAGATATCTACTTGTTCAGAGACTTAGTTTTCATCTAGAGAATGAGCAACGCGTGATATTTTCTGAACATGATAACATTATGTCAGTTGTTAATTGAGATACAGTTGCACAAAACATGTTTCTTGCATGGTTTGAGGCAAACAAGTTGTATCCAGAAGCAAATGAATATTGTGAATTTCCTACAAAGTTTGTTTGAAATAAGAACTCACGCATGTGGACAAAAATAAAGAAAGGGATGTCAATTGGAAGGGTATTTTATGTAGCTCCAGGTGCTGGTGATAACCATTATTTAAGGATGTTGATTAATGTTGTTCGTGGAGCAAAATGTCATGCTGACATGAGACGTATCAATGGTGTTTAGTATAATACATATCGTGATACATGTTATGCAATGGGACTACTCGAAGACGACAAAGAGTACATAGATGGAATAGAGGAGGCAAGTCGTTGGGGAAATGCTCATTCACTGAGACAATTATTTGTAAATTTACTAATTGCAAAATCAATGAGCAAACCTGATTATGTTTGGGAAGCAACTTGGAAATATTTATCTGATGATATATTATATAATAGTCGCCCCATTTCTAACAATCAAGGTATGTCATTTATTTCCATTATATTAATAACTGTACAAGTTAGAGAATGTCTATTTACGAATTTAAATCATTATCTAATTAAATTTAGAATTATATTAAAATAAAGGGATAAATTATTTTACATTTATTATGACTTTTTTAACATTACTAATAGTAATAAAATATATTTGTTAATTAGAAGATTCTACGGTATTTAATTTTATTTCTAAATAAATTTTTAATATAATGTATTTATTCAAAAATTCAAGTTTGGTCAAGAATTGTCATAAATTATTTATTAAGTATTTTTTAAGGTTTATATCTCAGTGATGATGAGATAAAGAAACATGCTCTTGACGAATTGGAGAAGATATTACAAAGATCAGGCTTCACTTTAAAATATTATACTGGAATGCCAACTAATTTTGTTGAGGTAACCATGCATGTCGGCAATAATTTAATAATGGATGAATTGAGCTATGATAGTCTACAACTTGCAAAAAATCATGAATCTACTATGCGTAAGTTGACAAATGAACAGAAAGTAGTATATGATTCTATATTGAAAAATGTTTCTCAAATAATGGCGGACTCTTCTTTGTATATAGATACGGAGGAAACGGAAAAACTTTTATTTGGAAAACATTATCAGTTGGGTTGAGATCAAAAGGTGAAATTGTATTAAAGGTTGCACCCAGTGGAATTGCATCTTTGTTATTGCCTGGTGGTAGGACAACTCACTCGCGCTTTGCTATTCCGATTGATGTAAACGAAGATTCTATATGTTGCATAGAACAAAATAGCCAATTAACCGAGTTGCTGATACGATGTAGGCTCATAATATGTGATGAAGCACCTATGTTGCACAAACATTGTTTTGAAGCATTCGATATGGCGACGAGAGATATAATGCGATTCTAAGACACACAAAGCTATAATCTACCATTTGGAGGAAAGACAATTGTGTTTGGAGGTGATTTCAAACAAATTTTGCCCGTCATTAAAAAAGGCAGCAGATGTGATGTAGTTAATGCAACAATTAACTCATCGTATTTATGGCGTCATGTATGTATTTTGAGATTGACAAAGAACATGCGTTTGATTGCAATTCGTGACGAAATGCAATCTTCGCAACTTAAAGAATTTGCTCATTGGGTTGCATGAATTGGGGATGGAAATCTGGGTCAACCAAATGATGGCGATGGAGTTATTGATATTCCTGAAGATATTAGCATTAAATTTGCCGGTGATCAAATTAAAGTTATTGTTGTTAGTACTAGGGGTGGGTTGGTACGACCTACGAAAGATTTTGTACCGTACTATACAACGTACCGAAATTAACGGAATGAAAATTTTCATACCGATACCGTACCGAAACTTTCAATATACCGAAGTTCGATATACCGAAATATCGGTATGATATAGAATGAAAACCATTACCGTACCGATATTTTGGTATATCGTATCGTACCGAAACTTTACGGTATACCGAATCATACCAAACAAGACTTTATAATACTTCCTCCGTCCCGTCATATTAGGGACGGAGAAAAATGCACAATAACCAATGTGTATTAGTGTAGAAGAATTAATATTTTATTGGTAAGTGGAAAAATTGTTGCCTTTCTAGGAAATGGGACTAATAAATGGGACAGACCAAAAAGGAAAATGGGACTAATATGACGGGACGGAGGGAGTATAACGTACCGTACCGAACCATATCGTACCATACCAAAAATAATTATTTAAAAGCTCTAATTTTTAATTAATTCTAAGTTTATAATTCATATAATTTATCTAAAATATAAAATAAATTATTATTATATTTTCGGTATGGTATATTGACGGTATACCCTGATATCTAGATTCTCATACCGTTACCGCACCGTTAATTTTCGGTATGGTATGATACCATACCGTTAATAACAGTATATCAAGATTTCGGTATATTAGATATTTTTTCGATAGGATATGCACGATATATTGATATTTCGGTATTTTTTCCCACCCCTAGATAGTACATATCCTACAACTGGTTTTGGATCAACAGATGTTTCTTTTTTGGAGCATATAGCTATTTTGACACCTACAAATAATGTTGTTGAGAGAGTTAATCAATATAATTTTACATGTAGGAATTTTACTCAACAAACCATTATTTTCTCATGGACAGTTGTATGTAGCTGTGTCTAGGGTCACAAGCCGCGCTGAATTAAAGATCTTAGTTTGTGACGAAGACAACAATAGTTTGTCGAAAACTTCAAATGTTGTGTACAAGGAAGTTTTTCAGAATTTGTAAAAAATTTTAGTATTAGATATGTAAATTATCAACTGTCATAATATTAGATCATTTCATTTGCTACTTATATATGTTCTAAATTTCAGTTATCATAATTATAATATTTATATATATTATTTTAAAAATATAAAACATTATTATAATTCCTAATTCTTTAAATAAACATATAAACCGCGCAACGCGCGAGTAGCAATCTAGTATATATATAAAGGCAAAACCCCAAACCAAAAAAAAATTCCCCCAAAAAACATGCCAAATATAAATTTTTTTTATATATTAGGAAAGAATAACAAATATGGTATGTAGTTTATAGTGTAAATTGAGGTTGTTCTTATTGTTCATATTTAATTTGTTTTTATGTAGTTTATGTTTAATCTGATATTTCGCCAAAAATATGTTGTGATTATTAAATTAAATATTAAAATCTAATATAAACATTTTTTTTTATTGATGCATAATATTGTATGTGAAAAAAATTATATTTCTTATATAAAACATATACAATAAAAAAATGTGTAATCAAAAATAGAAGAGAGAAATCATTCAAAAAAAAATTGCAAGAACCTTAAAAAATATGAAAAATAAAATAAATCCGCCACAAAAATTTTAAATAGAATATTGAGCATCTTATAGGCGCAGACTTGGAACTATGTATTTTTTTAAATATTTTAACTTTGGTTGGAATAATTATACAAAAATGATAATCAACACATCTATATCTATAATGCTATATACAGTATATATAAAATATAAAAGTAGAATCCTTTCTAAAATCCCCAAAACATACCCATTCAATTTAGTAACATTATTTTAGGTAGTTAAAAAATAATAAATATGGTATTTATAATTAATAATTAATAATTGTTTATATAATATTCAAATTGAATATTTATTATACAAAGATTAACGAGTCTTTTTATATCAAGGAAAAAGACTTGAATGAAAAATATATTTTTTTAAAATATTTCTTATTTTATTCATCTTAATAAATTTTTAAAACTTATGGAAATAATAATGTAATAATGAATACAATAAAAACGAATGCAATATATATGGCAATGATGGATATACTTTTTAAGAATATTAAAGATGGGAAAATTTGAATTGCCTAACGTCAATTTATACGCAAAACGTAATTATAGGGTGAATTTATAATTTACTAAAAATGATATTAAAAATGTTGTATAAATACCTTATGATTATTCACAACTCATTCCAATGTTTTTGATGTATTGTTGTTATATTGTTTGTAAGATTTGTATTAAAAAAAAATAACAATTTGTCTTGATTTCTTCTATATACAATTGTTGAGTTTGTATTTAAGTTTTTAAAGTTCATGTTTAAATTTCAAGAGGTAAGGATCTACATTAGTTCATTGCTTAAGATCTCGGGTGAAACCACACGGAGGCTCATGTCACGGCCGACTCCACGATGCAAGCCAAAATCCCTTAGCTGTTGGAGAAAGGAGAGAGTAGCATCATAAATGGCCATGGGAAGGAGAAAAGAAATAAAGGGGAGAGAGGAATAAAAGTTGTTTTTTTTTTTTTAAAGTTTATATAGTATTGATTGATGTTATAAAAAATTTTATATTATTTCTTTCATAAAATTGGTTTTAGTTTGTAAAATATAAATATATATAATTTATAATTTTTATGATATGGTTTTTGCATTTTAATTCGAACTTGCTTGAAAAAGTATGTCTTTGAACCATGAGAATGATTTATATTGAACAAAGATTAGACCAGTTACATACATATTACATGTTTAAATATAATATATACTACAAAATATATGATAATAGCATTTTTCACACAAGATAAAAAAATGGATATTCTATTTGAACAAAATGGATATACTATTTGAACAAGATAAAAAAATGGATATAAAAAAATTTATACTCACAAAATATTATTAATTCGTATTTTAATACAAAATAGGAATCTTGACGCAGCTCATCCATATATACATAAAAGCGAAGTCATTACCTAGCTGGTCTTTTCGTGCTAATAATGAATATTTCTAAATTAACACTATAAAGAATAAGATCAGTAATAAATAAAAATATATGTATAGAATGAATTAATAATAAGTATTACGCGAGCTAATAAAATAATAATAGCCAATAAATTTAGCAATTGTCAACAAATATATGTATTGTATCCGTTATATTATGATACATTAAGTAATTAATATCAAAATATGGTAAGCATGTAATTATATTAATTTACAGTTTATTTTTTATTGGAAAATTAATAAAAATTATTATAAGTAAATATTAATGAAGGTCTCCAACTACGAGGTGGTGATGTAAATCAATTAATGACTAGCTCATTCGTTGCAAATTTGCAATATCAAGCACATTGTAGATCATCGATCTTCGGCTGCACTTGAGTCGTGGGCTATGATCAGTTGTGCCAAATTACGAATTTGACCCCGGCAGATTTTATAATTGTTAAAGAGGAAATATGAGCTTCGTACTTATGAATACAAATATTGAATTTATTTTGGCCGAAAATTATGAACTCAAAAACATGGCTTTAGTATAATTCTGGAATAAATCACTAAGAGGTATGCACTATTGATAACCAAACAATATCATATCATTCGTGTAAAGATAATTGGATGTCAATATAATATTATATATATATATTTATGTAATATTTATTTAAGATATAATCCCTCCGTCCCGGGTCATTAGTCCCATATTGACCGGGCACAGTAACCAATATTTGTGAGCGTAGTGAAATTAATATTTTATTGATGTGAGGAGATTTTTTACTCATTTTAAGAAATGAGACTAATTCCGCAGGACCGACGAAAATGAAAAATGAGACTAATGAGGCGGGACGGAGGGAGTATATATTAACATAAAACTTTATGATTCATACAATTTAAAAATTTATATAATTTGCCTAGAAATTAATATTAAATTTAATATAAATAATTAAAGCTCCCACGCATCGTGTGGGTGCAATACTAGTATTAATTTATATTTTATTACTAATAGACACTATTAGGAGCGAAAAAATGCAAACGTTTATAATTTGTAGTTTATTTATAGGTTAATTGAAAATTTTAACAAAAATTTTCATTATTTTTGCCATTATAACAAACTTTTCAAATCTTTGCAATTATAACATAAATGTGTAAAGTTTTTGTAATTATAACACAATTTTATTTTCTCCAAAAAAAATCGATTAAAATTTATTCATAAAAAATCAAATTCTAATTTTTTCTTATTTTAGATTTAAATAATCATTAATGTGAAATTTTAATTTATTATACATATATATATATATATATATATATATATATATGTGTGTGTGTGTGTGTGTGTGTTATTAAATTTTGTAATTCTTTTTTTGTCCCTAAATATTTTAAGTGTTGTATTTTTTTTATTCATTTAATATTTTCAAAATGACTTTAATAATAACATGAAAGACAAACTATGACTTATTCCATTTATATTATATATTAATTTAAACTTAAAAAAGTCATTTTTAAAATAGTAAAAGAATAATAAATACAACACTTAAAATATTTATGGATAAAAAGAATTAATAAATTATACAACACATATAATTAAATTAAAATTGCACATTAAAGATTATTTTAAAAAAATTAGAATTTGATTTTTCAATGAATAATTTTTAATCTACTTTTTTGGAGAAAAATTTGTGTTATAATTACAAAAAAAATTTGACTTTTATTTTGTGATTGCAAAGATTAAAACGATTTTCATAATTGCAAAAATAATAAAAAATTTGTTAAAATTTGCATTTAACCCTTATTTTATCTTTATCATCATGTCTGTTTTAACTTATAAAATTAAAAAGCATTTATTTTGTAATTTTGTAGGTAGATTTTTCAATAATAAATTTATTTACTTTGCTAACTAATCAAGATAGTTTGTAAATACTAGTAAGATTAATAAATGAGCAAGAATGATATTTGAATAACTTTCCGTCATATTCAATAGCTAGTCGTGGACTTAGATCACCCCTACATGAGTTTTATAATAGGTATTTAACTTAAAAAATTACAATCATTCCAATAACTAAACTGTTTCCAGTGTTTATTGTGGATTAAGTGTGCGGATCATGGGTTAACTTGATATTCCTAGAAGTGTAGTCTTTCGGCCCAATTTATGGGCGGTTCGCAATACATTGGGTTTTATCTACACATACCTTTTTATCGTAGGAATCTGCAATCTATATGACATTTGTCTTTTGTTAGGTTTTTTTTAGAGAAATCCTTCCTTACTTTTTGTTGTTTTGGTGGGTCAAAGATTCTAATTCATCTTAGTCAGTTTTTCGAGTTTCTAGAGTTCTAAACTGTAATCCTTTTACAGGATTGATCGAGTTGTAATAGAACTTAGGCTGAAGATCGAGCAAAGGAGAATGCTCGAGAACTGACTATCATCACGCCTAGCCTTAACCCAAAACTATGTTGGAGCACTCAGTTTAAGGTCCATCCATACTAACCAAGAAAAGTTAGTATGAGGGCTTTCCCGAACTGACTAAGGAGAAGTCAGTTCAAGGGTTTTCTATACTGATAAGGAGAAATCAGTATGAGGGCATTTTCCATACTGATTGTGGACCGTCAGTATAAAGGTTTACCATACTGACCTTGGGAAGTCAGTATGAGGGCTAAGTTGTACTCACCTTGAAAAGTCAGTATAAGAGCCTCTACCTTTAAAGATTGAGCAATTCAAAAGTTATTGAAGCTCAGTCAGATTCAGACATTCATATATGCCCAAGTCAGTATGAGGTTATCCAAACTGTGATTCCTCGGGCTGAAAAGAAGTCTGACATAAAGTTAGTGTATAGTACACTGACGCATGAGAGTAGAGCAGAAAGGATACCTAAGGCGTGGGATACGATTGGACAATATAAACCATGAGTCTAACGTCTGAATTTATGAGTCTAATTGATAGAAATTCAAAATGCCAAAGGTCCTCCTTTATATAAAGGTTTGCCCTCCCAACCTTAAAGGGTTACCAAAACAAAACTCAAAATCTGAAAGTCTTGAGAAGACAAAGGGCTTTCTTTTAGGCCATCTCTCTGCAAAACTCTTTGAGTTTCCGTGTTTTCTAACACGAGACTTGAGTCTCTGACTCAAGTTACCCACCGTGATAACTTCTCATAGCACGAGGCTAAAGCTTTAAGCTGCAGCTCTTATTAGTGAATATATCTTTCTGAGATATATTCATAGCTGTCACTTTCCTAGTCTGGGATTCTGATTCTCACGGGCGTATGCCAACCACCTGAGTTCTGGGTAGAGCAACTAAACATCCAACCACCGGGAAGAAGGTTGCGGGGTGTCGTCCTCACTTCAACCTGAAGACTGAGTCTACAAGGAGTTCCTAGGCAAGTGCCACAGCAGACCGAAGGACGGAGGAGCCAACGGGCTATGTATAGATCGTAAGGAGGCTTTGTTGGTCCCGGTTTTTTAGAGTATAAAACGTTAGCAGCAGAAATAATGAAAGAGTAAACGTTTTCTTGCACTTGCTGGTTAACCAACTGACTGGGACCTGTCAGCTGGTGATTAAAAAACTTAGAATATTTAGGCTTTGTTTACACAGTTATCAGTTTTCAGAGTATACACCAGCACTTGGGTGCTGGGTTTAAAATAAGAATGTAATGCAGAAAACTGATAAAGACAAAGGATTTATAGTGGTTCGATCAACTGATCTACGTCCACTCTCCAGTCGTAGCACTGGAAATTCACTAAGAGTAATTAGGTACAAGAGTCCTACGATCTATCTCTAGCTGGTGAATGCCTCGTCCACCAGTTCACTAGATCAACCGCTCCCGGCCTTGTTTCCTTCTTCAACTCTGATCAGCTGGTGGAGTGCGAGCACGTCACTTCAACCTCCACAGCTTCACTGGGTGTTTAGTTCTCCCAAGAACATATCTTCTCAATACGGCAAACTGCCCGTGATAACTCAAGTGCTGGCTGGCACAAGAGCTGCTGTGAACTTCCTCGGAAGAGAAAGAGCACCAAAGAGATCAGTAACTTACAAGCTGGAAGCTTGAAGTCTCGTGTTTGATAAATCAACACACGGATAGCCTTTAGAAAGGCCTCGAAAGTGTTCTGCTTGCTTGCAATAAAGTTTCAGACTTTCGGTAGTTGAGCGAGGGAGAAGAGTATTGAATGTTGATGGATCCCAGGTATTTATAGACGCGGGATCCCATTCAAATCTTCTAGCCGTTTGGACACATCCGGAAAAGGTCTCTGTCCTCGCATGTCCTTCTGACGGCGGCAGGTATGTTTTTCCGGAAAGTGCCATACTTTTGTCCGCTTTATCTGACATTGATCTCTTTATGTCAGAACGGAACTATTCATCAGTACGAGGAATCGAGACTGGTGTCTTGTAACTGATGGACTTTAAGGTATCCTCCTTAAAGTCATACTCTGTCAGTTAATTCCTCGACGAATCTTCTTTTTGTCTCTAAGACTCTGGGAGAGAGAATCTGGAATTCTGCTGGTAACATCCGACTGGTAGATCATTCTGGTGATCTTGTGCTGGCAGTCTCTGCTGGTGACTTACGCTGGTACAATCTAAGTCTACCAATATGTCTGATGTTAACTCTTGGAATCTCCCATGACTGGTGGCTTCACCGCTGGTGAATAGTGTCAGTGAGAACACGTATTCTGCTGGTAGGATTTGTCAGCCGCCTGCTGGTGAAATCCTTCCCAACTGGTGAACAGTAACCAGTCATTAGCTCTTCTCATGCTGGTGAACAGTGTCAGCACGAGTCTTTGTCAACCGCCACCTGATGAAACTTTTCCCAACTGGTGAACAGTCACCAGTGGTAAGCACTTCTCATGCTGGTGAACAGTGTCAGCATGAGTCTTGATCAGCTGCGACTTACAACTCAAAAGACCTAAACAGGACTTTACATTTGAGAACTAGAGCTATCTAGAGACAACTGACGCTGGTAGGACTTAGGATTTGATCCACCAAAACTAAGATCTATACAAGTAGCTACTGAGGGAGAGAAACTTTGACAAATTTCCCAACAGGCTTGTATCTACTTAGTGAATTATCCAGACATTGGGTCTGAAGAGTGGATGTAGGATATTGAGATTCGAACCACTACAAGTCCTGTGTGCTCTTTACAACTTTATTTAATTTCTTGTTCTGTTTTTCTGTTTCACAAACTGACTTTGAAACCTTTATACTTCTAAGTATTAAAGAGTATATACTGTAAAACAGACTTAACCAATACAGGACTAAGCTTAAGTCTTCTAAACACACAAAACTGACTTTATTATGTTTCATTCTAACAAGTGCAACTGTCATATTTACTTCCGATGCATATTATATACCTTCCACTGCACAATTTTGCAGTCTGATTTCGGGACCAACATGTGGTATCATGCACCAAGGTTCTTATAGACAAAGGTGTGTTGAGTCACTTAGGACCAGATCTTTGTTTTTCTGCACTTGGTTCTATTTGTGTGTTTTAATATTAGGTACCTAGAGATGACTCAAATTTTGAAGCTTCCAAAGTATTCATCAGAAAACTTTAAGATATGGTAGAGGCGTTCGTTGATTATGCTGAAGAATGTCCACCCAAAGATGGTAGAGGTTCTATCTATCGAACCACTGAAGATCACCAAAGTAAATACTCAACTCGGAGGAGCAGAAGGTAAAGAGATAGTGGAGAAGCCTTTTGTAGAGTGGACGAACGACGATAGAGTTCATTTTTAGCTAGATTCAGTGACCATGGATGTCATCTTACAATCCTTACCGGAGCCACTGGTTGTTGAAGCTCTCGAGCACAACAACGCCAAAAAGATGAGGAAATTTCTTCGCACACTCTGTCAAGAAACAACTCAAATGAAGCGGAACAAGCTTCAAAACTATGTAGATAAGTATGAATCTTTTCAAATGCTTCCTGGTGAAAATGTTAAATCAATGGAAGCTAGATTCGATGCTATTATCTGTGAGCTGAAGAACTTGGGGAGAACATATGAAGTTGCAGATATGAATGCGAAAATTCTCTCCAAGATGCCCAAGGAGGACTGGTTCGTCAAAGCCACCAGCTTGAAGGAGAAGGATCTCTCCTAAATGATGACCAAGGACGTGTTCGCCCAGCTCTAAGCCCACGAATGGGACATCTAGATAGAGAACCGAAATGAAGTAGTGCGAAGTGTCAGCACACATCCAGAAGAAGATGCTACTTTTTAGCAAAAAGGGAGTTCAAGAGAAGGCCTCAAAAGTCTTACCAAGCTGACAGATCTTCTTGAAAGACGTCCACTTCAATGTCAGCACCCACACCTTCCTACCTGAAAAATGAGGAAGAGAGCTCAATTGAAGAGCTTGAGGAGCAGATGAGGAAGCTGACCAGACTTCTTAAGAAAGCCAATGCCAAGAACGAAAGTTCACAGTCCAGTGAACTAAAGTTCAGCGAAAGACCTCCTAAAGCTTGCTTTGAGTGCAACTCTCCAGATCACCTCAAGTATAAATGCCCATTGGCTTCCAAGGAGTAAAGGGAGCGCTTGTAGTGGGTATTCGAGAAGAAAGCTTCCAGAGCAGTTGCAAAGGCCATGCTCTCCAGAACTGAGATGTCGGACATCCCAGATAATGATAAAGGCTACTACACATTAGACGATGAGGAAGTGGAGGAAGCCTTCCTGATGCTGATGGCCAAGCTAGCAGAAGAGGAAGAAATTGAAGCAGAGTCTACAATCCAAGTACATATTCCTAATTTAGTTTCTATTCCTATAGCATGCATAGAAGAAAACTCTAAACCTTATTGCTTAGATACAGAGGATGTTACACTAGATGATTTAAGTAGAGAATTTGCTAAGTTTTATGAGTTAAAAAATGTCTTGACTGGAGAAAATGCTTTATTGAAACTGAAAGTTTCAAAACAGACTTAGGAGATCCAAGGATCGAAGTCATTAAGTGCAGATTTAGCCAAACTTAGAGAAGAGCATTCGACTTTACTTGAATCTTTTAAATCTATTTCAGAAGAATACGAGTCTCAAAAACCGAAAATTGCTAGTGATCAAAAACTAATATGTTCACTTGATTCTAGCACTAGCAAAGTTTCAAAAGCTCTAAGTTTACGAAGACATGCCTCTGATAAGTTAAGTAGAGAATTTGCTAAGTTTTATGAGTTAAAAAATGTCTTGGCTGGAGAAAATGCTTTATTGAAACTGAAAGTTTCAAAACAGACTCAGGAGATCCAAGAATCGAAGTCATTAAGTGCAGATTTAGCCAAACTTAGAGAAGAGCATTTGACTTTACTTGAATCTTTTAAATCTATTTTTGAAGAATACGAGTCTCAAAAACTGAAAATTGCTAGTGATCAAAAACTAATATGTTCACTTGATTCAAGCACTAGCAAAGTTTCAGAAGCTCTAAGTTTACGAAGACATGCCTCTGATAAGTCAAGATAAGGATTCTCAGAAAACAATTTGAGCAATCATGCATCTACTTCTGAAACTAAAACTGTCTCGAACCATCACTTTAGAAAAAATTCTAGTTTCGAAGTCAAGCTGTTATGTAAAGGAGCAGTCAGTATGGACAAAAACTCCTTAGTGGCAAATTAGGATAGAAGGGGACAATTAGTTTCAAAACTGACCTCGATGCCCAAGATTAGAAAAGGTTTGGCTTACAAGTCAAACAAACCTGAGATGAAGCCCATTATACCTAGGAAGTGGGATAAGCAAAATGTTCACAATGCAAGGAAACCCACTTCAATAGCTAAAACTGGACTTTATAGAATGTCAGTTTCATTTTCGGATTCTAGAAATCCGAGGTTCCCAACTCATAATTTGTATGAGAAGAGAACTTATCCGTATAGGAAGAACAACTATACGAGGTCTGAGTCCAATCAATTTTTAATTTTAAAGATTAGGAAGACTGCTCACTCCGGACTTAGTTTCCGAGAACCTAACCGAAACTTAGTTTCAAGGAAGTCAATTCAGTTTCAAGAACTCAGTTTCTCACAAGGTTTCATACACTCACCCTTTTCTTTTAAACATGCATAGAAACTGCATCTATTATTTAAAGAGGAAGAGAAGGGTAGAAGATGTTGTGACACCTAGGTTTAAGGTGAAGCAAGTATGGATTCCCAAAGGATAGATCCATAAGACTAACCCTGCAGGATCCGCAGAAACACGGGTACCTTCTGTCTAACCTTATCTATTTTGCAGGTACAGGGTCATCAAAGCGAACTTAAAAGGAAGAGAAAAGCATGGATAATAGACAATGGATGTTCAACTCACATGACCGGTGACAATAATCTTCTCTCAAAACTAAAAATGATAAGAGGACCACTTGTCAATTTTTGAGATGATTCAAAAGGCTGAGTAACTAGCAAAGGAACCTGAGGAGTCAGCTCCTAGGACGCCTCAGTAGAATGGTCTTGCCAAACGAGGAAACAGAACACTCAAGGAGGCAGTTAGAACTATGCTTGTCGAAGCTGACTTAAAAGAAGGTTACTGGGGAGAAGCCATGATGACGGTGTGCTATACTTAGAACAGGAGTGCCATCAACAGTCGCCATCACAAAACCCCGTACGAAGTCTCCAATGGTCGTAAGCCTTCTATAACTCATCTTCGTGCTTTTGGTTCTCCATGTTACATCCATAACAATGGAAAGTCGAAACTCAATACTTTCAGTCCCAAGGCGGATGAAGGAGTGTTCCTTGGATATGGAAACCCCTCATAAAAGGGATACAAATTACTCAACAAAACAACCATACTTGTGGAAGTAACATGCTCTATTGTTTTTTATGAGTCTATTTTAGTGCGCAGAACCTTGAAAGAACTGGAACTTGGTGATCTTGTCGTTAACAGTGGGTGTGAGAAACTTAGTGCTAATAAAGAAGATCAAAATCAAGTTTCTCAATCCAAATCTGTAGATGATCACACAAGCGTTCCACATGAAGAGGCCAGTATTGTAATCGACCTAGCGAAAGCCTTTGGCTCATTGATGATGCACCCAGGCATCAAACAAGGGGGAACTTCAGGAGACAGAACAGAGCTCAGTTTGATAGTGCTCATGTTGAATGTGAAGGAATTGATTTCGATGAAACTTTTGCTCCAGTGGCCAGACTTGAAGTAACAACTTCACAGTCTTCTAGATGGATGTGAAGAGTGCCTTTCTGAATATGGAGCTGAAAGAAGAGGTATATGTAGAACAACCCCCTGGCTATGAAAAAGGAAACCAAGCTTACAAACTAAGGAAGGCTCTTTAAGGGTTCAAGCAGGCACCCAGAGCTTGGTATGAGACGTTGTCTCAGTTTCTCCTCAAGAATGGATTCCAGAAAGGTAAAATCGACTCAACTCTATTCAGAATCAAGGATGGATCAGACTTCCTTCTAGTCCAGATCTACGTCGACGACATCATATTCGGATGCAGAAACTTGAAGATGTGTGAAAAGTTTGCCAAACAGATGCAAAACAACTTCCACATGAGCATGATGGGCAAACTGACTTATCTCTTGGGTCTTCAAGTAATTCAGTCCGAAGGAGGAATCTTCATCAACCAGAAGAAATGTACCAAGGACTTGATCAACAAGTTTTGTCCAAAGAAGACCAAGCTCTTGAGGATTTCGATGAGCCCAAGTGCTAAGATCAACTTTGATGAAGAAGGCGAGGCAGTCAACCAACAACATACAGAGGCATTATTGGGTCACTCCTATACTTAACTGCAAGTAAGCCAAACATCTCCTACTCAGTTGGAGTATGTGCGAGATTTCAAGCCAATCCAAAGAAGTCGCACATGGAAGCTGGCAGAAGAATAGTCAAAAACCTCAAAGGAATGGAGTCATCAGGTATTTGGTACCCAAAATCTAACGAACTGACTCTCAATGCTTATTCAGATTCATATTTGGAGGATGCAGAATCATCAGAAACAGCACATGTGGAACATGTCAGTTCCTAGATCACAAGCCTGTTAGTTGGTTCAGCAAGAAGCAGCATTCAGTAGCCACGTCTACAACTGAAGCAGAGTATGTTGCTGCAGCAAGCTATTGTGCTCAAGTGCTTTGGATCAAGCAACAACAGCTTTACTATAATGTCAAAACTGGGTGTGTGCCAATCTATTGTGATAACAGCAGTGCAATGTGCATCACAAAGAACCCAGTTCATCATTCCATAACAAAGCATATCGACATAAGGCATCACTTCATCAAAGACCATGTCAAGAAAATGGATGTGTCCGTAGAGTACATCCGAACTGAAGATCAGTTGGCTGATATCTCCACCAAGCCACTCCCAGAGACCAGATTCAAGGAGCTTTGCATAAAACTTGGTCTACTGGAGATTGATGAAGTCTTTGTTGAAGTGGAATGATGTTGAATAAAAATGAGTCCAAGCTCTCAGGTTTCATAAACTCGATGCGCCACTCAGCATGAAGAAGTCATCTCCCAAGGAATCCGACGAAGCAGAAACCTACCTTCTTTCAAGCTTCAAACTGACTTGATGAAGAGAAAACAAGTTTTGGTTTTCGTACATAGAAGATTTCTGAAGGACGGATTCGGAATTAAACTGAGTTCCAACTCTTCGTTTAGGAACTGACTCTTAGTCAGTTTGGAATTTTGAAAGGCAAGATTTTGAATTATAAAGGCGATCGTTGCGGTTACATCGCTATTAATGCGTATATTGCATCGATGAATTAGATTTTGACACGTGGATAATGCTCCTTCCTACATCGCTCCTGTCAAATCTGAAACGCACATCGCGAGGCAACGAATGTCAATCGTCGCCGAATATAAAAAACCGAAAGGTCATAAGGTACACCTACCTCATTTAAATGATTATTCTCTTTGCTATAAATAGGGTTCATTTGTTTCCTCTATTAAACAATTTTTTCACCAATTTCCATTGTCGAACCCTTCCTTCAAAGTTTATACTTCGTCTTCAACCAAAAACTTCCCTGAGATCTGGAAAAATGGTGTTAGAACCTAAGCCTCCAGACATAAGCTCACCACCCTTTTTGGGTGCGGGCAAAGAGGGGGAAAAGAAGTACGGGAGGTGCAGAAGACATCAGAAAATGTAGCGTGAGCAAGCCTAAAAAGCTGTAGAAGGAGCAGAAAAAATCAGAAGAAATCTTCTACCATTTTCATCTCCTTCTACAAGACGCACACCTCACAACTGCTGCTCAGTGGCATGCTAGCAATGGGGCGTGACCACGTAGAGTACTTCTTCGCTATCTCTCTTATCTAGTGAAGAAGAGACTAGCAAACGAAGAAGAAACCCGGAGGTGGGAGGAAGCTATCTTTGATCTTTCCCTCCCACAAATTGCTTAGTAGCACTACCTCCGCAATAGCTGCTGAAAGTCGGCAATTAGGGAATTCGGAAAGCTGGTCAGAATATCAAACCAGCTTCCTTCATTGTGCGGACTACAGTAGCAGCTAGTTTGAAGAAAATCTTAAAGACCGGAAGCAACCTAGTATAGACTTGTAATAGTTTTGTAATAAGTTTCTTTTTGTTAGTTTATCTCTGTAATTGTAATGAAAATTATTAAAAAGTAAACTAACTTGTTGATGACAATCTCTTTTTGTCCAACAAAGGTGTTCGTTCTTCAAACGTTGAACTTACGCACTCCAGTGTAATCAGCAGGCTTCGAACTCTCACCCCTTCTTAAGATTTAAATTGCTCTGAACTGACTAGAAAAATCATTCAATCAATATCTCTCCAAGTTTATAAGGAGAAGACTTTAAGTAAAAAGCTGACATTGAGGGGGAACTTCTTTGAGTTTATGCGACAAATTGTGAAAACTATGAAAACTCTAAAGTTATCCTCACTTCATCGGCTTAGGTTCTAGATGGCTTTGATCACACCAAAAAGGGGGAAATTGTTAGGATTTTTGTTAGAGAAATCCTTCCTTACTTTTTGTTGTTTTGGTGGGTCAAATATTGTAAGCCATCTTAGTTACTTTTGCCAATTTCTAGAGTTCTAAAATGTAATCCTTGTAGAGGATCGATCGAGTTGTAATAGAACTTAGGTTGAAGACCGAGCAAATGAGAATGCTCAAGAACTGACTATCATCACGCATAGCCTTGACCTAAAACTATGTTGGAGCACTCAGTTTAAGGTCCATCCATACTGACCAAGAGAAGTCACTATGAGGGCTTTCCCGAACATACTAAGGAGAAATCAGTTCAAGGGTTTTCCATACTAATAAGAAAAATCAGTATGAGGGAATTTTCCATACTAACTGTGGACAGTCAGTATGAGGATTTACCACACTGACCTTGGGAAGTCAGTATGAGGGCAAAGCTGTACTGACCTTAAAAATTCAGTATAAGAGACTCTACCTTTAAATATTGAGCAATTCGAAAGTTATCGAAGCTCAGTCAGACTCAGGAATTCATATATGCCCAAGTCAATATGAGGTTATCCAAACTGGGATTCCTCGGGCTGAAAAGAAGTCTAACATAAAGTTAGTGTATAATCCATGAGTCTAACGTCTGGATTTACGAGTCTAACGGATAGAAATTCAAAATGTCATCTTCCCTCCCAACCTTAAAAGGTTACCTGGACAAAATTCAAAATCTGAAAGTCTTGAGAAGACAAAGAGCATTCTTTTAGGCCATCTCTCTGCAAAACTCTCCGTGTTTCCATGTTTTCTAACACGAGCCTTGAGTCTCCGACTCAAGTTGCCCACCGTGCTAACATCTCCTAGAACGTGGCAAGCTTTAAGCTGTAACTCTTCTTGGTGAATATATCTTTCTGATTCTTTCTGTGTGCTCTTTACAGCTTTATTTACTTTCTTGCTCTATTTTTTTGTTTCACAAACTGACTTTGAAACCTTCAATACTTCTAAGTATTGAAGAGTATATAATGTAAAACTGACATAACCAGGACAAGACTAAGTCCTCTAAACACACAAAACTCACATTACTCTGTTTCAGTCTAACAAGTGCAATGATATGTGTGTAAAATGACCTATTATAGAAGTGTGTGCATGCTTGTTTGTGTCGATTTTACACCCATATCATATGTTTTTCTTGTGTTTTTGATTTGTTTTCATGTTTGGTGTTGTTCGTGTTGTGTAGGATGATATTTGAGCATGTTTCATCATTTTTGGCTAAGTTTTGGGTGGAAAATCGACCCATCCGAGGTTCTAGCACTGCAGAGATCGACCCGGATGATCAGTGGAACAGCAGGGGTGATTTCAAAGGCAAATTTTGGTCCGAATAACTTTGGGTTTGGTCAAGAATCTCCTCTGCCCGTCTCGTCTCGACCAAACCTTGCAAAGATCGACCGAACCTGCCATTATGGAGGCAAATTTTGATTGATCTCCTATGAGACCAGTCGAACCCGTACGTGCTGCCTTGGTGGTTTTTCAGTTTCAAATCAGTTCGGTCGATTGATCGCTAAAAATTATTAACGACTTAGCATAGTTAACAATATAGTGGCAAATATAATTATAGATCCCACAGGGAATGAAATAACGAATATCTCGAGTACTAAATTATAGCTTCTCGGAAAATTGTTTGAGGCAATCAAATTTTGAAAAGATTTTGTATCATAAACTTCAGAAAATAAATGGGAAACAATTTTTCAATTAAGCAAAAATTATTATCAGCAAAGCAAATCAACGGGTTTTTTCAAACAAATGCAAGAATTCAGATTCTAGGGATTTTTATTATTATCTTTCCTAACATGCAAAGATAAATTCATCAAATCCCAATTTAATTCCTTGAAAGATGGAAATCAGAAAAATATTGTAAATTTCTTCTTAGGACAATTCACGAAGTAGATTATTGAAATTCTTTATCCTTTCGGTCTCAAGAAATAATCAACAACTCCATAAAACAACAGATTTTTCCTATAATCCAATTCCCTCTTTTTAAGACAAGAATAATTGATTATATTGTGAAATTCTTTTCCTGTTAATCAATTATCACCTTTTGAGTCTCAAATTTATTAACTAATAACCTAATTAAGTGGCCAACAAAATTAGGTTCAAATCAAAGCACATAATTCCACAAATCAGTCAAGGAAAGGCATTTGAATAAATAAATCTAAAGCATGTATTCAAGATAGATTTTAAACCCTAGAATCTGATTTAGAAGTTAGTTCAAAATATTCATAATTAAGGACATCATGAAATGATTAAATCTGAAATAATAACTTGCATTTAAATCTGAGTCTTGATGGAAGAAATCAACTCCATCAATTGTCTTCAACTCGAAAATAATAATAAAACTCAATTCTCTGCCTTGGAAACAATATAAAATCCTCAATACTAATTGTCTAACCCTAAAAACTCAAAATTCAAGTGTTTATATAGTAGGAGAAACCATCCCAACAAGGTAACAATTCAACAAGGAAATAATAAGGCTAAAATCAAATTATCTCGCCTCAGCCAAATTTGCCCCGGCCGAGACAGAGCTCATCTTGGCCGGGATTCCCCCAGTCGAAATCTTCCGCCACGACCTGCCACGTCATCATCTTGGGGCTTCGTCTCGGCCGTGTTAGGACCTTCCTCGGCAGAGTCAGAGCCAGTTGGCCTGCTATCATTCTTTTCTCCAAACTTAGCCTATTTCCAGCGAAATTTCACCATCAGAACACTATATAACACCGAAACACAACCATGCACAAATAAACATGAAAATCACGTAACTTGAACACTAAATGGACAAAAACTCATTGATAAGTTAGCGAAATAACAAACTTATCAACTCCCCCAAATTTAAACCATTAATCGTCCTCGATTAGTTCATAGACAGAAAATCAAATCAGGTGCAAGATATGAATTTCTCATGCCTCACAAGTCTCAAAACTATCAAAGTCACAGTGATCCACATGTAATGCACATTCAAGACCGCAACCCGACAATAAAATCATCAAAGGGGAATCTCACATCGATATTTGTTTTCACTCATCCCTCAAGTGTTTAGGTTGTGTAACAACTCTCAAATTCAAAGTCGATGCGCACTTACCATATGTTTGACAAGTTTCTCATCTCTAATTCGAGTAATCAAATAGGTCTTTATTCGGGTTGTAATGTGGCTTCCTAATTTAGGTGGGATGTTTTTGGCAAAGTGACTCACTCCGACTCTCACTCAATCATCACACCATATTTTTATTCTTCTAACCCTACCACTTCATCCTTCTTTTTTTTCTCTTTTTTTTCCTTTTCTTTTTCTTTTTTTTTCTTTATTATTATTATTATTTTTTCTAATTCATCATAACACTAGGGAACTTAACAAGAATTAAAGCTATGTAGTTCTAAGTTCACCTTATTGTTTTCACAATTCAAACTCTTCTACTCAACTTTACAACCCCATTCGCAATTTAAATGCCTAACCAGAATCCCCTTTTACAATTACGCATTCCCCTCTCACTCATCAACCATTCTAAACAAATAAACAGATCACAAGGATCGAAAGGGCTACAAGTGGAGATTTTTAAGGCTAGTGTATAGGATTTCGGCTAAGAAAGAACATGTCTAAGATCATTTTACTCTTATTATCACACTTATGCAACCTTGAGAGAGAAACAAGTCAAATTCTAGAACATTATTGCATACGCACCTTGTCACACATCAAAGAAAAATTTCAGGCTCAATTCTCATTTGGCTTAATTTTTATTCCCCCTCAACAATTTTCGAGTCCAATCTTGGTCTAATCATGCACAAAACACGCTTCAAAAACGAAGAACCTATCCAGTAAGAGACTCCTATCATCGGCTATCATTGCAACCAAATTCTGAATTCAATGTCTCACAAGCCAATCAATCATCAATCACAGTTATAGAATAGGGAGGATTTTTCAGAATCTCAAGCATACAAATCTCAAAAGTTCCGACTGCCCTATGTCCAAGCGCGTGAATGCTATGCAAAACTCAAATAAATCCTACTAGCAATTAACTAAACATGCTAAAGCAGTAAAATCTAAATAATTCCAAGGCAGTGGAAGATCAACAAAACATAGAATCTAAATAAAAGCAGTAAATGATAAAAAACAGTAAATGATAAAATAACACAGGTTTTACAATCCCTGCCGTCATCCCCCCAAACTTATTCAACAGAATGAAGAATAAGTTTGAAAATCGAGCACGGGAAGGTAAAATTGTACCTCACTGGCCACCCTGGCCATCCTGGTCATCTGGTACATCCTCGAACTCTCCCAGGGCTCTGTGGCGGTGGATCCTACGGCGGCGGACATAGACTGACTCGGGCTGATCATCGACTGGCGACAGCAGCTGCTGCATCTGGGCCTTAAGGTGCCCGAGCCGGTAACGAACATCCTGCCGGAATCGAGCACTCCGGTCATACTCCGTGGCTGCTGCTGCTCGTGCTGTCTCGGCAGCCACTCTCTCGGCAGCCTGGAGGGCAGCCTGCTGCTGCATGTACTGGTAAAGCATCGCCATGTCCACGCTGGAGCCGGGGGTAGAAGTGCCCCCCTCAAAGTGGCTCGAGGATCCAGAAGGTCCCCATCGTGGGGGCTCATCATATGTGCGGTGCTCCTCGTCATCATGCTCCTCCTCATGATGCTCCTCCTCCTCATGCTGAGCTGACTCAGCCCGTCTCCTCTCGGCCTCCTCTCTCTCAGCAGCTGCTCTCTCTGCTACAGCTCGGTCCCATCTCTCTCTCTCAGCCAGCATGTTGGCTAACTCCTCGTGGGTGAGCATCCGGTGGTCTGGTTGGACTCCTAGTCTGTGCAGGAGCCTACTCTGTGGCGCCACCCCATTATCAGCGACGACCAAGGCCATGTGAGCAGGAGTGCTCATGAATCAGTTTGTCTTGAAGTCCAAATCTGTGACATGGGTGAGCGGAGTGTTAGGCAGGGGGAAAAGATCTCCGGTGGACAGCTTGAGGTGGAGAGGTGGGTCCTGGACCAGCATCATCCGAGTGATCAAGTGGCTGACGTCCAACAAACGCTGTCCGTGGGCCAGTCGGAGGTCATCTGTGGCGTATCCATAGGCTAGGGCGATAGGGGTGATCAAGCCACCCCAGCAGATGTCCCCCCGCTTTGTCTTTGCCTGCCGACTGATGTATTCCATGATGGACGCGGCGAGGCTGACATGGATACCTGCAAGCATACACTAAAGAACGTGAACCTCCTTCTGTCGGGACTTTTCGCTCTCGTGCCCCCCAAAGATGCTGGACCCCATCCATTTGATGATGTAATGGAAGACGGGGTTGTCCACATGCGAGGACTTCATGTTCCCTGTATCGAATCTGCCATGACCCACGGGGGTTAGAGCGGCAATGTCGGTCCACAAGTCGGCCACTCTGAAGTCTGGGTGGTCATGGAAGATCCCCCCTCCTAAGATGGTGACAAACTCAGTCCAGGTGAGGCTGTGCTGTTGATTCATAATTTGGAAGGACATAGACATCAGCTCCGGGCCCTTCCCTCTGCTAATATGTACCCGGACTGTGGCCATAAACTCCCGAGTGCGAGTGGAATAGGTGGGCCACTCCCTGTTGAGCAGACAACTCCACCCAATGCGGCGAAAAAGAGCACAGACATCTTCCTCAATTCCCAGTTGCTGCATGGTGTTGTGGTCGAGGAAGGGGGTTGCCTTGACTGGGTAAGTGAGCAGCTCTTCAAATCTTGCACTCTCCTGCTCATCATCGAACACCGGAATGTATTCATTCTCCATGCCTACAAAGAGAAAGCTCAAAGTTTAGCACCAAACCAAATAGGTAGAATACCCCCCCAATACAAGTGCCCATATCAAATTGGCAAGCAATTACCATTCATGACACTAAACACAACCAAAACATTGCATTAATTTGGAATTAGAAACCCTTTTTCTCAATTGGTGAAATTGGGGAAATGGGAACACCTCACAAATTTTTGCCCTAGAATGTCAAAATTCAACTCATCGAGAGCAAAAATACAGAATATGGCAAGTATATCGACTAAACATTCAATCCATATCGAAGTATTCAATCAAAATGAGACCCAAGTCTATACTTCAATCACATACCCAAACAAGATTAAAAACCTAGTTCAACCAAAAGTATGGCTTGAATAACTTTAAAAAGTAAAGAACTGACAAGGATTGGAGTTTAGGAACTTACGGGCCATGTGGATTGTTGAATTTGTGAGGGAAAACGCGGGAGGAGTTGGGGAGGTTGATGCTTCATGCGTGCGTGTGTGCAAAAGTGGGGTGGAAGGAGGCAGTTCGAAAGTTTTTTTTTAAAAAAAAATTTCAGACTCGCGCCTCTGTTTCGACCGAGATGAGGTCAAACTCGGCCGGGGCGCTGGCTTTTAAAAGTGCAGAACCCGCGCCTCTGTCTCAACCGGGGTGACTTCTATCACGACCGGGGCGCGGTTTTTTTTCTTCTTTTTTCTTTTTTTTTATTTTTAATTATTAAAATTATTTAGAAAAGGAATAAGTACAAAAGAACGTACCTCGGGCAAAATGGGAATCCCGGCCGTGTCAGTATGTGCCACGGTCGTGATGGAGTTGTACATCACGGCCGTGGTGCTTATAATTTCGGCCGAGACAGAAGCATTTTCCACGAGTTTTACTAAGCTGCACCCGAAAAACTAAGGCAAAACATCTACAATTTCAAAAAGACTCAAACCAGAACTAGCTTAACTCAAATAAAACCTAAATAGTCTAAACTAACTCACACAAAAAAATAAAATCATTGGGTTACCTCCCAACAAGTGCTTGATTTAATGTCGCTAGCTCGACATTACCTCTCTTTACGGCCTATCCAAATAGAAAGTGTCCACAACACAGATTTGTTGTGGGCTGTAGTACTTCTTCAGTCTGTGGCCATTGACCTTGAAGGTGGTGCCATCTTGTCCTGCTAACTCGACCACTCCATTGGGGAATTAACTTACAACTGTGTAGGGACCCTTCCACTTTGACTGCAATTCCCCAGGCATGAAGCGCAGACGGGAATTGAAGAGAAGCACCTTATCATCTGAGCTGTACAACTGAGAGCGAATCCCTTGATCATGGAACCTCTTGGCCCTTGTCTTGTAGATGACATTGTTCTCATAGGCCTCATCCCGGAAATCCTCTAACTCATTCAGAGACATCGCTCGAGATGCAGCAGCGTGTCTCCAGTCCATGTTGAGCTCTTTCAATGCCTTCCATGCCTTGTTTTCCATCTCTACAGGCAAATGACGAGATTTACCAAAAACAAGCTGATACGGGGTCATACCTATAGTAGTTTTGTAGGCGGTGCGGTAAGCCCACAGTGCATCATCCAGATTGATAGCCCAGTCCTTCCTCTACTTTACAGTCTTATCCAAGATCTGCTTAATTTCCCGGTTGGAGAGTTCAGCCAGTCCATTCCCTTGAGGATGGTACGGTGTGGTAACTCTGTGTTTTACTCCATACCTGGCGAGAAGAGAAGCAAGCAATTTGTTAAGAAAGTGAGATTCACCATCACTTATCAAAGCTCTCGGTGCTCCAAAACGGGTCATCAGCTTCTGCAGGAAGTTGACCACGACTCTTGAATCATTAGTGGTGGTCGGAATGGCCTCCACCCATCTCGAGACATAGTCCACTGCAAGTAAAATATAGGAGAAACCTCTAGAAGATGGGAATGGTCCCATGAAGTCTATCCCCCAGACATCAAAAATCTCGACTACTACCACGGGAGTCTGTGGCATCTCATCCCTCCTGGAAATGTTGCCGGTCCTCTGGCAACAATCACAACCAGTTCTCCAGCCACGACAGGTCTCGTGGATAGAGAGCCAATAGAATCCACTAGCCAAAATCTTGAAAGCAGTGTGGTTGGCGGAATGATGACCACCTGTAGGAGAGGAATGACATGCCTCGTAGATCTGCTGCCACTCGGACTGAGGGACACAGCGGCGAATGATGCCGTTAGCACATCGGCGCCACAAGTAGGGGTCCTCCCAATAGTAGAACCGAGCATCGCGCAAAAACTTCTTCCGGGCATAAGGGGAACTGTCTGGAGGAAGAGCGCCAGTGGCAAGGTAGTTTGCATAGTCGGCAAACCACGGTGTCTTGGACTCGAGCATGGCTCTCAAATCTTCAATATAGCACATTTGCTCATCGGGAAAGGTCTCCCAAATCCTCAACTCCTGCTCCTCCGCCTCAGATGAGGGCTCTAGACACGATAAGTGATCAGCTATCACATTCTCGCTCCCCTTCCTATCCTTGATCTCCACATCAAACTCTTGAAGTAGGAGGATCCATCTAATCAACCTTGGCTTGGCATCCTGCTTGGCAAACAGATATCGAATAGCAGCATGATCAGTAAAAGCAAAAATTTTCGACCCTATCAGATAGGACCGAAATTTATCAAAGGCATAAACTACTGCTAGCAGCTCTTTCTCGGTAGTGGTGTAATTGCACTGCGCCGGATTAATGCTTTTGCTGGCGTAGTGGATAACATGAAATAGCTTCCCCCTCAGCTGGCCTAAGACTGCTCCTACTGCATAGTCACTGGCATCACACATCAAAACAAACGGCTCGCTCCAGTCTGGAGAAGTCAAAACCGGTGCGGTGACTAAGGCTTTCTTCAACTGCTCAAATGCCTGCAAACACTCATAATCAAATACAAAAGATACATCTTTCTCCAATAAATTACACAAAGGTCAAGAAACTTTAGAGAAATCCTTGATGAATCTTCTGTAGAATCCTGCATGGCCAAGAAAGCTCCTCACTCCTTTCACATTAGTTGGCGATGGCATCTTCTCAATTGCAGAGATTTTGGGTCGGTCCACCTCCAATCCTTCAGCTGACACTCTGTGTCCCAGTACAATCCCTTCACGCACCATAAAATTGCACTTCTCCCAATTCAGGCAGAGATTGGTCTCGGTACACCTCTCCATGACGGTAGCTAGATTTTGCAAACAAATATCAAATGAGCTACCAAAGACAGAGAAGTCATCCATGAATACCTCCATGATGTCCTCGATCAAATCATGGAAGATGGCTATCATGCATCTCTGAAAAGTTGCCGGGGCATTGCAAACGCCAGAAGGCATCCTCCGGTAAGCAAATACGCCGTATGGGCAGGTGAAGGCAGTCTTGTGCTGGTCCTCTGGTGCAACTGCAATCTGATTGTATCCTGAATAGCCATCATGAAAACAATAATAGGGATAACCAGCAAGTCTATCAAGCATCTGATCAATAAAAGGTAATGGGAAATGATCTTTGCATGTAGCGGCATTGAGAGTTCTGTAGTCGATGCAGAATCGCCATCCAGTGACAGGTCGGGTAGCAATCTCTTCTCCATCATCATTCTTGACGATCTGCATCCCTCCTTTCTTTGCAACCACCTGAGTGGGACTCACCCACTTGCTGTCTGAAATGGGATAGATCATCCCATGGTCAAGAAGCTTCAGTACTTCTTTCTTCACTGCCTCCTGCATGATTGGATTCAACCTTCTCTGTGCTTGTCTCTTCGGTTTGTCATCCTCTTCCAGATTGACCTTGTGCATGCAAACAGAAGGGCTGATCCCTTTAATATCCCCCAGTGTCCATCCAATTGCAGCTTTGTGTTGTCTCAAAACTCGGAGTAGCTTGTCCATCTCAACCTGCATAAGAAAAGAAGACACAATTACAGGAAAATTGTCATTTGGACTAAGAAAAACATACTCAAGGTGGGGAGGTAGAGGTTTAAGGTCTAAAACAGGCGGATCGGAGTTAGATTGTCCTGCCCTAGTGTCTGCCTCGACCGAGATGGGTTCTATCTCGGCCGGGGTGGGTGATGTTGGACGAATCCCTTTTCCACGTCTCTTTGTTTCGACCGATGTAAGCTTCATCTCGCCCATTATGCCTGCCTCGGCTGTGGTGGCCTTTATCTTGGCCATTTTGACTACTTTGGCCGTTTTGGTCTTTGCCACGGCCGTTCTGCCTCGGATCTTCATCTCGGCCATTTTGCTCTTCGCCTCGGGTGAAACAGAACCTTTTCCACGTTTTTGTTCCAACGTTTGGCTGAATTGGGCTTGTAACTTCTCCCTTTTATGCTCTTTATTCCTTGGAATTTCTTCAAACACATCCAGCTCCATCACCAGGTTCTGGATCTCCTCATCGGCAGCATCAAGATCTGTAGAAGAAAAGAGAGAGTGCAGTAAACAGATTTCGAGAAAATCAGGATCAGATTTGAGCAAAGAATAAGGAGAAGAAATCACCGGCTCAAAGCAGTTAATCATATGTCACTCTTCTTGATAACTTCCATCGTCGTGCTTCTACATGGACTTGTAGATGGAGAACGTGACAGATTCACCATTCACACGGAAGGTCAGCTTCCCATCCCTAATATAAATCTGTGCACCTCCAGTCTTCAGGAATGGTCTCCCCAGAATGATAAAATCTTTCACCTTCACTAGCACATCTTCAACAATGCCCTTAGGATAGGACACGGATCTGTCTGCCATCTGGAGCGAAATTGTGGTCGGCTTGATGCTCCCAATTGCTAATCTCCTGAAAATAGACAACGGCATTAGATTGATAGAAGCACCAGAATCACAAAGTACCTTTCCGAAGGTTTCTCCGCCGATCACACAAGAAATAGTGAAAGAACCAGGATCCTCCCTTATAAGTGGCATCTTCTTCTGAATTACAGCACTGCACTCTTCAAACAGATTCACCGTCTCATGCTCCAGGAACGGTCTTTTCTGAGACACTATATCCTTCAAGAATTTTATGTATCCGGGCATCTCTCGCAGGGGTTCAACCAGAGAGATATTGATGTGCACTCTCTTCATGTTATCCAGGAAGCGTGCGTATCTCTCGTTCATCTTGGACTTGGCAAAGCGATGCAGAAATGGCATCGGAGGGCGCTGATTGGGCCTGGCTGGAGACTGCCCCGGCCATGTTATAGGCTGCCCTGACCGAGATAGATTTTGTGCGGCAGTCGCACCTGATCCCTCTACCTCGGCTGTGGTGAGGTCCACCTCGGCCGAAACAGAGGCTTCTCCTGCGGGTCTATCCCCCTGCTCTGCCTCTTCTCCTTCCGGTAAGTCTGTCTCTGAGTTCTTTGGCCCGTGGTATGATTTTCCACCTCTGAGAGTGATGGCATTGACTTCATTGTTCTGATTTTTTGGGTTGGTTTGAGTGTTGCTCGGAAGATAGCCGGGCTTGTGTTGGGTTCCAAGCGCATTAGCAATTTGGCTAACTTGTGTCTCAATGATCTTCATATTCTTCTGCATTAAGTCAACCTTGATATTAATTCCCGAGACTTCTTGATCAAGCTTTCCTACTTTATCGGTAGATCCTTCCATGAATTTGGCCAGGATTTATTCAAGATTGGGCTTTTTCTTCTCAATAAATGCTCCACCTTGAGTTGCAAAATTAGCCGGTGGTTGTTCTGCTCCTTGAGGATTTGAGTAGGAGAAACCAGGATGGTTTCTTGCAGCATTAGGGTTGTAACCCTGATTGTTTTGTTGATAGCCTCCTCGGTAGTTATTTTGGAAGCCACCTCGTTGGGCAATGTTCACATCCTTGCAGTGTCCTTCTTCTTGAACTAGAACTTGCTCAACAGCAGCAACTGTCTTTCCAGCCTTCAGTGCTGCAAAATCCTCTCGAAGCTTTTTCAATTCAGCTTTCATGTCAACTTCTTCAGTAGCAACCTGCTCCACCGCTTTGACAGGCCTTTGTCGAACATTGGACCATCTCTGACTATTGTTCGCCATCTTCTGGAAGAAATCCATAGCCCTCTTGGGACCCTTTGTCATGACCGAGTCTCCCAAAGTAGAATCCACAAGCTCCACGGTCTTCTCATTCAACCCTTCATAGAAAGTTTCAGCTTGATCTGCCAAACTCAGGTTGTGCCCAGGGCAAAGTCTCAACAACTCCTTGTATCTCTCCCAGGCTTCATAGAAGTTCTCATCACCCCTTTGAGCAAATCTAGTGATGTCCTTCTTCCGTTGTCTGATAACACTTAGTGGGAAGAAGTTGGCAAGAAAAGTATTCCTCACTTCTACCCATGTGCTAATGTTGGTTTTGTCCAACGCAATGAACCAAGACTGAGCTTTGTATTGAAGAGAGAAGGCAAAGAGCCTTAGCCGAATAGCACTCTTGCTTACTCCATTGATCTTAACTGTATTACAGAGCATCAGGAACTTATCAAGATGAGCATAGGGGTCCTCACTAGCTCGGCCCCCATATTGTATCTGCTGAACCATTTGCACCAGGCCAGTCTTCAGCTCGAAGTTATTAGCATTGATGCCAATGCTGAAGTCGGTCTCCTGGAACTTAGGTCTGTACTTTTTTTTGAATAGCATCCTCATCTTCATCAACATCAAACCTTAGATCTTCCACTTCTTCTTCTTCCTCATCATCCTCATCTTCTGGAAGAGGACCACCCGGTTGCCTCTCTCTTCGAGGATTCCGGTTGTTCCTTTCATTCAGTATTCGGATCTGCTCCCTCATGGCATGCATCTCTCGAACCATCTCAGCTTGCTCTTCCGGTGTAAGACCCTCTGGAGGATTTTGATTGTTCGGATTATCCCCCATTTTCTTGTCTTCACTACTCTCTCCTCCTTCTCGGTTCCTTTAGCTGTTATTTCTACGGCAGGTAGCTTCTATCTCAAGATCGAATGGAATTGGTGCTTTCCCACTCCTCCTTGTGTTCGTAAACTATCTGAAACAAGGAAAGGAAAAAAAAGTGATTAAACAGGAATTAACTTCGAAAGGAAATACATACTGAATAACAAAAACTAACTAGGTAATAATGACGAGAAAAAACAGATTAAACAGGAAACAATTAACTATGGAAATAAATATCAAAGGAAATAAAAAATAAAGAAGTTTTTTTTTATATTTTTTTAAAAATGTGTGTCTCGGCCGTGTTAGAATTCACGTCGACCGAGATAGAAGATCTCGCCTTGGCCGGGATAAGTCCCAAATTGGCCGAAACAGAAAGTAAAATGCACGAAAATTAAATTGAAAGCAGTAAAAATAGGGCTCAAATCAAAATTCCAATAACAAATTCAATATCAAGATTTATTTTATTCATTCCCCGGCAACGACGCCAAAATTTCATCGATAAAAATTATTAACGACTTAGCATAGCTAACAATATAGCGGCAAATAAAATTATCGATCCCACAGGGAATGAAATAACGAATATCTCGAGTACTGAATTATAGCTTCTCGGAAAATTGCTTGAGGCAATCAAATTTTGAAAAGATTTGGTATCATAGGTTTTTCCAAACAAATGCAAGAATTCAAATTCTAGGGATTTTTATTACTATCTTTCCTAACATGCAAAGATAAATTCATCAAATGCCAATTTAATTCCTTGAAAGATGGAAATCAGAAAAATATTGTAAATTTCTTTTTAGGACAATTCACAATGTTGATTATTGAAATTATTTACCCATTCGATCTCAAGAAATAATCAACAACTCCATAAAACAACAGATTTTTCCTATAATCCAATTCCCTCTTTTTAAGACAATAATAATTGATTATATTGTGAAATTCTTTTCTTGTTAATCAATTATCACCTTTTGAGTCTCAAATTTATTAACTAATAACCTAATTAAGTGGCCAACAAAATTAGGTTCAAATCAAAGCACAAAATTCCACAAATCAGTCAAGGAAAAGCATTTGAATAAATAAATCTAAAGCATGTATTCAAGATAGATTTTAAACCCTAGAATCTGATTTAGAAGTTAGTTCAACATATTCATAATAAAGAACATCATGAAAAGATTAAACCTAAAATAATAACTTGCATTTAAATCTGAGTCTTGATGGAAGAAATCAACTCCATCAATTGTCTTCAACTCCAAAATAACAATAAAACTCAATTCTCTGCCTTGGAAACAATATAAAATTCTCAATACTAACTGTCTAACCCTAAAAACTCGAAATTCAAGTGTCTATATAGTAGGAAGAAACAATCCCAACAAGGTAACAATTCAACAAGGAAATAATAAGGCTAAAATCCAATTATCTCGCCTCAGCCAAATTCACCCCGGCCGAGACAGAGCTCATCTCGGCCGGGATTCCTCCAATCGAAATCTTCCGCCTTGACCTGCCATGTCATCATCTCGGGGCTTCGTCTCGGCCGTGTTAGGACCCACCTCGGCCGAGACACAGCCAGTTGGCCTGCTATCATTCTTTTCTCCAAACTTAGCCTATTTCCTGCGAAATTTCACCATCAGAACACTATATAACACTGAAACACAACCATGCACATATAAACATGAAAATCACGCAACTCGAACACTAAATGGACAAAAACTCATTGATAAGTTAGCGAAATAAAGAACTTGTCAACTCGATCTTCTGTGAGCTGGGTCAAACCCGGGGTCTGATAACTTACTATATAAGGAGTGAAATCGCAAATGGAAAGAACTTTTGGCTAATTTTCAATATATCTAAGAGGGAAAAAATGGTTACTCACTCCAAATCACCTCAAAACATCTCCAAACATCAGATCAAGGGAGAATCAATGCAACATCACTCCAATTAGATGCAAATTGAAGAGGAAATTGAAGATCCAACCAAGAAGATCAACATTTAGGGGAAAATCTCTTTTCTACCTTATAATGTAATGGATTCCTTTTCTCTTGTAATTGAATTGCAATCAACAAAAGGTATGAGAGGCTAAACCTTTTTGGATATTGGATGAGCAATGTTTTGAATCTATTGCTATGATTTAATGAATGTTTACTTTCTCCTAGTTAATTGCATCACACTAGAGCTTGTTCCTAATCAAGTAGTGTAGGCACTGACCAATTGCTTGACTGTTGACATCAAAATTGCAGCCAATACGCGGGTCTAGATGTCGTGATTAGTGTGTTTGCATATTGATAGCGTATTTTTCAACACACTAAAGCTGCAAGTGTACAGACCACTGCAGAGGGCAAGTTATAATTTATCGAACAAGAAGATTGCAGATTCGAAATACACTCAAGCACTAAAGCACAATTATTTTATTACTATTTAGACGATCCAAATAAAAAGTTTGGGTTTATTTAAAACTGAGCATTAATTATAAAAGGAGACAAATGAAAAATTGAGGTTAGAAAATAAGAGAAGCTAGGATCCCAGGGTAATACACTTTGAAGAACTTATCAAACAATCATTTATACAATCCAATTCCAATTTAATTTCCAAAGATGTGAGTTAATCTCATAATTGTTATCAGGCGACCCTCTCGGACTCTCAACCATAACATAGAAATAAACGACCTAGTGACTCCTCTCGGATGCGCCAAAGGAATTTTACTCTTGATAAAACCTTAGATTTCAAAAACCTTTTAAAAGTTCAAATTCCTCTCGGACAATTGACCTATCAAATTTAACTACTCTGCATCTTAATCAATAATCTAGACCTCTCGGTTCAAAAATTACCAATTCAAATTAGAATCAATGGCCAATATCTTGTAATTAAAGAAAACCACAGCTGTAATTAAAACATCAATGGAAAAGGAAAATCAAATTATATAAACAATTGAATGAATGTCAACAAGCTTCAAAACCCTAGAATCCACAAGGAATTTAGCCAATCATGCTAAATCCCATGAAAACAATCAAGTAAAGAGTCAAGAAAATGGAAAACATGAAAACTGATAACCCGTGGTCTCTGATCTTCAATCTTCAATCTTGCTCTTCAAGTCTTGTGTTGTTTTTGCTCTCTCTGGCCCATGAAATTCGAAATTATGGGAAAAGGAACCTTTTTTAGTCTTGGGATCTTCTATTTATACTTATCCTTTTCTAATCTGAGAGATGTGGGATTTGGGCCAAAAATCCGTCAAAAAATAACCCGTTCGGCGACCTAGAAAACGCATTCGGGGATCACCGAAAATGCGCATGGGTCGCCGAAGTTGAGCCGAAGAAAAATAGCTAAAATTGCAAAATTGGCAACCCGGAGACGAAATTGGCGATTGCCGAAGATGTAATTGGGTCGCTGAATTTGTGCCGTATTGAAAAGGCTGAAAATGCAAAATCGGCGACCCGGAGGCAAAATCGGCGATCGTCGTTGATGTAATTGGGTCGCTGAATTTGTCACGAACAGGAATTCGGCTTTTTCTTCGGTCTTTTCTCACTTCTTTACTTCCCCAATGCAAGTTAGCATCGATTGGCCCTATGACACATAGTCAAATCTTGTAAACGACTCAATTGTGCGTGAAATCTGCATAAACAACCACAAACCAACCCAAACGTAATAATCTTTTAAAGACTATAAATAACATATAAAATTCTTAGAAAATGGTTTAGTCTAAGGTCAAAAGTGATCAGATTCATATCAGTAAAATGCACAAAATGAGTGTTTATCAACCCCCCAAACTTAAACTATTGTTTGTCCTCGAACAATGAAGAGAACTTAAATAGAAAAGAATAAACACGAGGGGTGCATTAACCGATCGAAAATTGTTTCAAACACAACATTGGGTTGTGATTCTCACACCAATATTGCAACAATCATAAATTCAGTGCAAACAATCACAGTTTCAATCTCGGCCACTAGAAATCTGCTCCTCACAAGATAAGAGTAGTGTATCACTCAAATTTTTCACTCGAATTGCAAGAAAGGCTAGTGTATACTCTCAATTGTCAACTGTACAACCTTCCTACCATAGGCTTGCTCATTGTCTAAACTCTCCACTGACTTTTGGGAATGCTAGAACAAAGATAAAAAAGGTCTTAGTTTATGTTATATTGTAGGCACATTGGTGAGAGGTATGAAAAATTTGGCTAAGTGACTGAATGATTACAACCTTATAAATCCATTCACTCAAGTACTCCTCATTACATACCATAACTGACCGACTCAAACAATAAACATAATTAAACTAAAACAGAACGCATCCCATAAATACAATTCCATAGGATTCGGACTTAACAACTACATCACATGTATAACTCTTGTGCATGACTAATTTTAGCAGACAATTATGCACACTCTATAAAACCAACACAAATACCATGCACATTTTGTGCATTACTCAATTTTAATTTTATTTTTATTTTAATTTTTTTCTAATTCTTTTGGACATATATTACACTGACTTCAAAAATACTGATGCACTCATTGTGCACTGCACTTATACTAACATACTTGTCCATCAAACGTGTTTGGACTACTGTACTTGTTTATCCCAAGGCTTCTGGACACATACTACCACAAAATTTTACAATCTCACTACCTATCATCAACAGATACCCTTACAATTCCATCCACACCTCCTATCATTCGTGTTAAGAAAGAAAGGTATTCAGGCTCAACTGGGCTAATAAAGGTGTATGTAGTAGGACAGTGTTAGGGTTTAACGTGGCTAATGAAATGATGGCCTAAAATCATTTCAAAGTTCTTGACCTCCCCTATTGCAGTTTTGAGACAGAAACCAAAGCAAGTTCTAGGGGTACAGTATACAGTGAATCACTCAAACCAAACGATCACAGGCTCAAAATTCTCAAAGGGCTATGAGCATATCCTAGAGGCCAAAATCAATTCCACAACTGGCGGCACTTCATAAATTCATGTGCAAATAATAAGTGTAAGTTTCACGAGAAAGGAAAATTTGTCATCATGAACTTGATCAGTAATGCAGATAATCCACAACCAAGTACCAATTTTTATCCCATTACAGATACCAACAAAAATTAATAGGTTCCCAATTCCGACGCAACAACAATTAACAAAAGTAAATTAACAAAAGTAAATAACAAGAAGGTAAATGATACGAATTGTTGGTTCCAACTAGCCAATCAAGTTCAAGTGCAGTTAAACATAATTAGGATTAGATTAAGCAGTAAAAGATACAAGAGGATAAGAAGAGAAAAGACACACATCGACCGATCACATCCCCCACAAACTTATTCAATACACAGGATATAATAAGTTTGTGGGAAAAAGATCACAGAGATGTGTGGAAACCTCACTGCGGTGGGGGCCAGTACTGCGGGAAATGGGCCATAAATTGGCGCATCTGATCCTCTGCTTCTTGCTAGCGTCGCCATCGTTCCCGCTCCTGCTCAAAGTGTTGCTGCTGCGCCGCCCACTCCTTCTGCTGTCGGTCAAAGTGACGCTGCTGTGCCGACCACTGCTCTCTTTGCTGGTCCTTGAAGGATCTCCAAGCTGTCCAATCCCGCCGCTGCTCCTCCTCAAACGAACGGCGCTCAGTGGTGTATGCAGCCTGGGCCGCAGAAATAGCCTGCAGATGGGCGTTCCACTCTCCCCATTGCTGCTCCAAACTGCTCAGCCACTCCTCGAATGCCACACGGTGTGTGCGACACTCGTAGAAAGTGGAGGTGTCCCTCTGGGTCCCGAGGGAGGTGCCTCCCGTCAGAAAGTGGGGCGGCTGCTCGTCTTGCTGCCTCCGGTCGGAGCCGTGCTCGTGAGCTCCAACATCCTCATCATCCTCATTAGCTTCATCATTCTTAGCATCCTCTTCATCCTCATCTCCTCCTATGGGACGGAGGTGAGGCTGCCTCGCCATAGCGTCTGCAACGGCCTGAACGGCTTCCAAGTGAGCCAATGTATCCAACTTCCAGTTCTGGTGGTATTGGCGAATCCCTACATTAGTGAGCTCGGGATTTGGCAGTGGGAAGGGTGGTGGTGTGCGCTGGCAAAAGACATAGGGTGGGTGACCGGTCTGGAGAAATCGAAGGGCAACCAACTTCTGGATTGTCAGGTTTGTTAATGGTTCGGCTTAGTGCACCCCCGGATCGATTCCCATCGCTAGAATGAGGTGGGTCCACAACCCCCAATACAGGGTTCCAAATAATGGATGCCTTGCACTTGCCAGATTCCCAGGCTGGGCTATCATCGGCGCAGATGGTGGGCCAGAAGACTTTAGCATCAAAGCCTCTCGGTTTGGTGTACACACCAATGTCAGGGACCCTGAAGGCCCTGTTTATCTCCTTTGTGGTAAGGGTGCGGTCCTCATTTAGGGCACGGAATGTAGCTCCAGTCGGCGTGTTCCGGCCCGTGGTAGTGAGCTCAAAAGTAGTGAGGATCTCCAAGGTGAAACGCCTGTAGGTTGGGTCCTCGAGCTCCAGAATGGGGTGCCAACCGATGTTTGAAAATAGCTCCTTGACATTATCGTAGAGCCCCAGTGCCTAAAGAGTGTCGACATCTTGGTATCAGGTTGCTTCAACCCCTTTCTCTACAAGGGCTTTGAATTTGTGATGAAGATCCAGCCCATGGAGTTGGATCTCGTATGTTTCCGGCCTGGTGGACTCAACACGGCGTCCAGGTGCCATTTGAACTCTGCATGACAGAATCATAGATCAAAACCAACAGACGACATAAGGAAATATGTAAAATTAACTAAACTAACATGTAATGCAGCATCTCCATATTCTAACTAACTATGTATGCATGATCACCCTACATTTTTCACATTCATCAACATTCCTATGTTCCTAAGTGAACCCCCAAAACTCAGGCAAGTATGAGTAAATGCAGTGATAGGACTTTCAATTCAACTTCCCAAAAATCCAAGTTCTAGACGAACATAATTCAATATAATGAATACAAAACCCCCAAATCAAACTCAATCCCTAAAATTACTAAAACAATGCAACAAAATCATAAATATACGCCGGTCGTGGAACCTCTTGGCACGCTCCTTGTACAATCTGGAGCTCTCATATGCCTCAGCCCGGAACTCCTCTAGTTAAGTTAATTGCAGGCACCACTGCTCAGACGCAGTCTTCAGGTCCCAATTGATTTTCTTGACTGCTCAGTACGCCTTGTGCTCCAATTCCACTGGTAGGTGGCATGCCTTTCCAAACACCAATTGGTACTACGACATACCAATTGGAGTCTTGAAAGGAGTCCTGTAAGCCCACAGAGCATCATCCAGACGAGTGACCCAGTCTTTCCTAGAAACAACAGATTTCTCTAGGATCTGCTTTATCTCCCGATTCGCCAATTCCGCTTGCCCGTTGGCTCGGGGGTGATATGGAGATGTGACCTTATGATGAACTCCATACTTTGCCAGTAAACTCCCCAGCCATCTATTTTTGAAATGTGACCCTCCATCACTCAGTAGTGCACGCGGTGCCCCGAAACGGGTCAGAATATTCTTTTGTAAGAACCTCAGCACCACCTTGGAATCGTTGGTCACAGTGGGGATAGCCTCTACCCACCAGGTCACATAATCCACAGCTAAAAGAATGTATTGATATCCATGGGACTTAGGGAATGGTCCCATGAAATCAATACCCCAAACGTCGAAGGGCTCTATTTCCAGCATGAACTTCTGTGGCATCTCATCCTTCTTTGAGATGTTCCCCATCCTCAGACACCTATCGCATCTGGCCACGAATCTTTGACAGTCGCGATAAATAGTGGGCCAGTAAAATCCACTGGTGAGGATTTTTACGGCTGTCCTATTTGCCGCACAGTGGCCTCCGTAGGGGGATAAATGACAGTCCCCCATTATCTTCTCCCTCTCCTGCATTCCGATGCATCGTCGGATCACCATATCAGCACATCGTCGATAGAGGAATGGTTCATCCCAATAATAAAACTTGCAGTCATGCAAGAACTTCCTCTTCTGATGAGAGGTCTGATCAGGTGGTAGAACACCCGCAACCAAGAAATTCACAAGATCCATATACCATGGATCTACCTCCTCCACAGCAAGCAGCTGCTCATCTGGATACACTTCAGTAATCCGGATCTTTGGGTCATCTCCCTCTACCGGATTCTCTAGCCTTGACAAGTGGTCTGCTACCACATTCTCATAGCCTTTCCGGTCCTTGATTTCCATGTCAAATTCCTGCAGTAGCAGGATCCACCGGATCAGTCTCGGCTTTGTCTCCTTCTTCGCAAACAGGTAACGAATCACAGCATGATCCGTATAAACCACCGTCTTTTCCCAAACCAAATATGCCCGGAACTTGTCGAAGGCGAAGATTACTGCCAGTAGCACTTTCTCAGTAGTGATGTAGTTCACCTGAGCTTCATCCAAGGTTTTGCTGGCGTAGTGAATCACCCAGAAGATTTTGTTCCTTGTCTGCCCCAGAGCAGCTCCAACTGCCGTATCACTGGCGTCGCACATCAATACGAATGGCTCGGACCAGTCTGGAGAAATGAGAACTGGGGCGGTCGTTAGGGCCAGCTTCCGTGTCACGCCCCGATTCAGAAATAAGGCATAAATGAGTCAGGCAGATTACTAATAGTTTGCGCAATTTAAGTAGCGAAAGTACACAACTATAAGGTAATAATTCTAGGTTTGACTACGGCGCATAATAGTTCTATCCTAATACATGCTTCTTAAAGCATCTAAGTTTTCCTAATAAAGCTTTTATAATTAAAGCATTTGTAATGCACATAGGAAATTTTCATGAAAATGCAACAATTTATGCATTTAAAACTTGAGATACCGAGAATGCAAATATTCATGCATTAAACTCTTTATGATCTTTAAAGGATGCAACAATGTAAGACTTTCATATTTCAAAATGAAGGCTTGCGCCTTAAACTTTAATGCAACTATTTATGCAAAATTCTTTTTCTTGATGCGGCACCGAGTACGAGTGCAGGAGCTGGTAAGGACATTTCTGACTTATTTAGTAGGTGGAGGCCTCGAAACAAGGAGGTCCTCGATTCAGAGCGAAGAAAAAAAATCAAAACCTCGCTCTGGTACCACTTTGTCACGCCCTATTCAGAAATAAGGCATAAATGAGAGAATTGAGGCACATCGGGTACGAGACTTGCACTTGGGGTGTCAATCAATAATAAGAATGCAGACGAACAAGATAGAAAGCATCACACTTTTCCCAAGTTAAGCAAAATATGAATAAAGGGTGCCTCCTCAAGAAGGGATCGTAGCCTCTTGAGTAGATCAATATCAGAGTTTTAGCAAGATTCAAAAGGACAAGAGTCTAACAAAAGACAATGAGTCTAGCAGCGGAAAGTTATCAAGGAAGTGAATATATGAAGATACACACTTCCGCATTTAACTATTACAAAAGATGAGTCTTCAGCTCCACTCCTCTGCTACCTCGTACTCTTGCTCTGAGTTTTCCTTTAACCTGCGCATTTTAAAAGTAATACGAGGGGCTAAGTACAAATTGTACTTAGTGAACACATACCCGAAAACATACATATATAAGTTTGTCATGCCTTTATTTATAGGGTCGCTCATGGGGTTTTATCTTTGAAATCCTCCCATGGCACCAAAATAGTTTATGAGTGAGCATGCTCTTTTACACAGTTAAACTATCTACAAATGATTATGTGACTGGGAGGTGGCCACCAACCACAGTCACGACACTAGTCCATGTAGGGCGCGACCCCTTAACATGATAGCATTATAGTGCACTAACCCGTGGCATCTTTTCATACCAACCGGGCACGATCGTAATTGACTCGCAATACGCGTAGTCAACATTCAGGTTCCCACGTGTAATGTTCTTCTCTAAGTGGGATTCCCCCACGAAGAGGACAGATAGCAAACACAAAACAGTAGGCATTGACAACAATTCAAAGCAAAACATTTCTATTTCATGAATAATTTCTTTGAAAAGAAAACATCATTTTCATTTTATTTTGGCCCACAATATAGGGTTAAAGAAAGCCCACCTTAGTTGGTGTAGTTATGTGGTCTGATGATCTAGTAATTGATCTTCTCCTTGCCCTTTCCTATGACATAAGGAATACGAGTAAATACTCAAAGGATAATAGATTATTTAATCTAACAAATCCAAACAGTTCTAGACTCTTATATCGACTTTGGACTTCTTAGGTTGAGCCAAGGGATAAGGAAATGAAAGAATGATTAACGATTTGGTTTGACGAACAAGATGGTCAAACATTATCTCAATAGCTCGTGGTTCAATATCGAGCTTTAATTCAAGTAGCATGAATAGTAGTTCGATTTGGTTGGACAAAACAAATGGCTTCTTAGAGTGACTAAGCACTTTCAAGAGTTTAAGATTGAAAGAAGTTTCATAATCATTATGAATCATCGTACATAGCTTGAGAGTTTGAGAACTCGTCAAGTTGTTTCAACCAAATAATCGCGGAGATTATTGATCTTAAATGAAGGTCGAATTAAGATTTCAAAGGTTAAGGTTCAATAAGTTTGATAAGCTCCAAAGGAAGTCCGTGTTACAAGAGTTCGGTCAAGCAATTCAAATTGCTTTGAAAAGATTCTCGGAGAAGTTATGGAAGACAACATCTCCTTGTCGATTGTTATGAGAAATATCAAACGAAACCAACTTGGATTTGAATTAATTGAATGAAGGATTTAGAATTTAAGGAAATGTCATTCGAGTTGATTGGTATGAAGGGTATCGAATGATATGAAAGATAATCGAACTGATCGAAGAAAGAACAAAATAGGGAAATTTCACTCTGTCTCGACCGAGATGGAGTGCATCTCGACCGAGATGGATGCATCAATCGAAATGAAGTGTATCTCGACCGATATGAGTATATCGACCGGGATGAGATGCATCTCGACCGATATGGGTATATCGACCGAGATGGGATGCATGTCGACCGATACGAATGGTCGACGGAAGAAGAATCGAGCAAGGGGTTCTGTGTCGACCGACGTGGCTTCCACGAGCATATCGATTGACATGGTCCTCGTGTCGACCGATACAGTCGCGTCGACCGAGATGAAGGTCAAATCGACCGAAACAGAGGCTGTATGCCTTCCGGCAGAAATTTTGTGTTTTTACTCAAACGGTTATCCGGGCTCGTCCAATAGATTTTTAACAACACCAAATGATTTTCTAACAAGTATAACGAGTCTAGACATATATTTTAACATCAAATATGTTGGGGATCGAGACAAAACCTCAATATGTCCAAATAGGGCAAACATACCAAAAATGCTCCAAAATCAACACAACTCGATTCCTAACTCGATATATTATTTCTAGGCTCATAACATAACATGCTAAACATGTATACATACTCATAATCTCAATAACAAGCCTAGATCATAACATTTATCAACTAGGTCAAAAATCATAACATGCTTAAATCGACAAAATAGCTAGAGGGAGGTTCGATCTATACCTCCTTGACGTTCTTAAGCCTTCGTAAGCTTGATCAACCCTTAGTTCATCGATTTCCCACTTCAAAATACAAAGGAATGGAAAACTAAGTTTGGAAATGGAAGGGAAACGGAGAGAGGGTTCCGAAAAGGTATAGCTTTACCTTAAAATCTCCTCGCCGGAGCTTCGTCGGAGCTCGCCGGAATGTCGCCAGAAATCTCGCCGGAGAAACTCTAGAGTGTTTTTGAGAGAGAAAGTGAAAGTGGTGAAGCGAGATAGAGGGTTATATTTATAGAGGGAGGTGAGGGGTAACTTTGGAATTACCGAAAGTTAAAAAGGTTAAAGTGGTTGTCATTCGCTTGTCATATCGGTCACTTTAACATCACCTCACGTCAACTCCACATCTCCTCGTGTCATTGCACGGGAGACCGTAATATTTCGTCCACCCATGAATATTTATCGATCGATATCATCCTGATATGAAAATGTCGGGTCATCGAGTAATTAATCGAGGTTAATTACGCTAATTATTAATTATTAATTTCCTTCAATAAATGAAAGTGGCAAACAAATAATGCCAAAATACTAATTTCCCAAACTAAATTGATCATGAATTCCCGAATTAATTTGATTGCGAAATATAAACTTCAGAAATTTGATAATTACATTTAATATTTACGAGGGGTGTTACATTCCGTTTCTCGAAAGCCTGCAAACAATTTTCATCAAATACGAACTTTGCATCTTTAATGAGTAAGGCACTAAGAGGTTTGGAGATTTTAGAAAACTCAATTATAAACCTCCGGTAGAAGCCTGCATGACCCAGAAAACTCCATACTGACTTGTCGTTGGTGGGTGGTAGCAGCTTTGAGATCGCCACAATTTTTGCGCGATATACTTCCAAACCTGCAGCAGAAACTTTGTGACCGAGGACTATGCCTTCTCGTACCATGAAATGGCATTTTACCCAATTTAAAACAAGGCTAGTTTCTTTACAGCGCTGCTGGACAGTGATCAGGTTTTCCAAACAGTTATCAAATGAATGACCAAACACCAAAAAATCATCCATAAACACTTCCGTAATATTCTCTACAAGTCCATTAAAAATTGACATCATGCATCTTTGAAATGTAGCAGGAGCATTACATAAACCGAATGACATGCGTCTGTAAGCAAATATACTGTATGGAAATGTAAAAGCAGACTTATGCTGGTCCTCGGGGGCTATCACTATTTGGTTATATCCAGAATAACCATCTAAGAAAAAATAAAACTCATACCCCGCTAACCTATCCAGCATCTGATCAATAAAAGGCAAGGGAAAGTGGTCCTTACGTGTAGCACTGTTAAGTGCTCTGTAGTCGATGCACATCCTCCAGCCTGTGAGCAATCTCTTGACCACTTTCGTCTTTAATGACAGTTGTTCCCCCCTTTTTGGTCACCACTTGGGTGGGGCTCACCCACTCACTATCTGAAATGGCATAGATCATGCCAACATCCAAAAGCTTCATCACCTCCTTCCGCACTACTTCTTCCATTATGGGATTTAGCCTTCGTTGTAGTTGCACCTTAGGCTTGTATCCGTCTTCAAGTAAAATCATGTGCATACAAATAGAAGGGCTAATACCCTTTATGTCAGATAGCGACCACCCAATAGAAGATTGGTGGTCTCTCAAAACCCGCAGTAATCTCTCCAATTGACTAGTACACAAATTGGCAGATACTATTACCGGATATGTGTCATTTTCGCCTAAGTACGCATACCTCTGATGATTCAGTAGGGGTTTTAATTCGAGCACTGGGGGCTCCTTCTTCTCCTCCTGCTGCAGAGCTTTCTTGCGAGTTTCCTCTTCTTCCTCCTCGCTCCTTAATTTCAAAAAAATTGCGCTCTCCATCTTATTCTTCTCACGTGAGAGGGCTCTGTCATGCAATGTGAAGGAGAACATACACAGTCTGATGTAATCTATCGGCACCTGATTCTGCTTGACTTTCGCACAGCAGCAAGAATGACTGGATATGCACATGGGGGTCCTCAGACGATAGTCCCCCAAAATGATTTTGTTGTGCGGTCGGAATCAATCCCGTTCTCAATTCAAAATTTGGCGTGTCCACTTTCAGCCCAAAATCTGCATGATGATGCATGTCAGTCATCGGATCATACATCTCATCAATAGTCGGCTGGTGAGGAGCGGCCGGAGGCTGCTGCTGTTGAAGTCTCAGATTCATCTCTTGCAGCTGCCTCTGCAAATCAGCTATGTGCGCTGCTTGGTAATTGTCGGCCATTGGGAATGCTAACTTTTTTCTGGCGGAATTCCTTCGGCAGGTGGATTCGATTTCCTGATCTATGGGTTCAAGTGCTGGACCCTTTAACCTGGTTCTCATATACTACCTGAAATAGAACACCAGAAGTGAGCAGCCCAGCATCAAAATACAATAAAAAGAAAAGAACAAAAATAAAACAGTTATATCTAAAGTAGTGACGCAATAACAAGAATTAGTGTCAAGTATAGATCTTTGCAATCCCCGGCAACGGCGCCAAAAACTTGATAGCGTATTTTTCAACACGCTAAAGCTGCAAGTGTACAGACCACTGCAGAGGGCAAGTTATAATTTATCGAACACGAAGAATGCAGATTCGAAATACACTCAAGCACTATAGCACAGTTATTTTATTACTATTTAGACGATCCGAATAAAAAGTTTGGGTTTATTTAAAACTGAGCAATAATTATAAAAGGAGACAAATGAAAAATTGAGGTTTAGAAAATTAGAGAAGCTAGGATCCCAGGGTAATCCACTTTGAAGAACTTATCAAACAATCATTTATACAATCCAATTCCAATTTAATTTCCAAAGATGTGAGTTAATCTCATAATTGTTATCAGGGGACCCTCTCGGACTCTCAACCATAACATAGAAATAAACGACCTAGTGACTCCTCTCGGATGCGCGAAAGGACTTTTACTCTTGATAAAACCTTAGATTCCAAAAACCCTTTAACAGTTAAAATTCCTCTCGGACAATTGACCTATCAAATTTTACTACTCTGCATCTTAATCAATAATCTAGACCTCTC
>JAPKLW010001440.1:127017-198836 GCA_026898455.1 Plectranthus barbatus
AAACAATTTTCATCAAATACGAACTTTGCATCTTTCATGAGTATGGCACTAAGAGGTTTAGAGATTTTAGAAAACTCCCTTATAAACCTTCGGTAGAAGCCTGCATGACCCAGAAAACTCCTTACTGACTTGTCGTTGGTGGGCGGTAGCAGCTTTGAGATCGCCACAATTTTGGCGTGATCTATTTCCAAACCTGCAGCAGAAACTTTGTGACCGAGGACTATGCCCTCTCGTACCATAAAATGGCATTTTTCCCAATTTAAAACAAGGTTAGTTTCTTTACAGCGCTGCAGGACAGTGATCAGGTTTTCCAAACTGTTATCAAATGAATGACCAAACACAGAAAAATTATCCATAAACATTTCCATAATATTCTCTACAAGTCCATTAAAAATTGACATCATGCATCTTTGAAATGTAGCAGGAGCATTACATAAACCGAATGACTTGCGTCTGTAAGCAAATATACTGTATGGACATGTAAAAGCAGACTTATGCTGGTCCTCGGGGGCTATCACTATTTGGTTATATCCAGAATAACCATCTAAGAAACATTAAAACTCATACCCCGCTAACCTATCCAGTATCTGATCAATAAAAGGCAAGGGAAAGTGGTCCTTACGTGTAGCACTGTTAAGTGCTCTGTAGTCGATGCACATCCTCCAGCCTGTGACAGGCCTGTGAGCAATCTCTTGACCACTTTCGTCTTTAATGACAGTTGTTCCCCCCTTTTTGGCCACCACTTGGGTGGGGCTCACCCACTCACTTTCTGAAATGGCATAGATCATGCCAGCATCCAAAAGCTTCATCACCTCCTTCCACACTACTTCCTGCATGATGGGATTTAGCCTTCGTTGTGGTTGCACCATAGGCTTGTATCCGTCTTCAAGTAAAATCATGTGCATACAGATAAAAGGGCTAATACTCTTTATGTCAGATAGCGACCACTCAATAGCAGATTGGTGGTCTCTCAAAACCCACAATAATCTCTCCAATTGTCTAGTAGACAAAGTGGCAGATACCCTTTATGTCAGATAGCGACCACCCAATACCAGATATGTGTCATTTTCGCCTAAGTAGGCATACCTCAGATGGTCCGGTATGGGTTTTAATTCCAGCACTGGGGGCTCCTTCTTATCCTCCTGCTGCAGAGCTTTCTTGCGAGTTTCCTCTTCTTCCTCCTCGCTCCTTAATTTCAGAAAATTTGCGCTCTCCATCTTATTCTTTTCACCTGCACCATCTAATGCTAGAACAGACTCTAGTAGCTCATCACAAACATCAAATAGATCATCACAGGAATAAACAAAATTTCGAACCCCGTAATCTAAAGAATCAGAAGAAATAATAGAAGGGATATAGGATACAAAACCTGAACCATGTCACACTCTTCATAACAGTCATCAGAATCATGTCACTCCATGGCTTTGTAGAAGAAGAAGGTGATCTTCTCATCATTTACCCTTAAAGTAAGATCCCCCTTTTTGATGTCTATCAGTGCATCAGCATTGTTGAGGAAGGGTCCCCCAAGGATGAATGGAATATTTCGGTCCTCTGCCATGTTTAGGACCACAAAATCAGCTGGGAAAATAAATTCCCCTACCTTCACTAGCACATTCTCTACTACCCCTTTTGGGTAGCTCACCGACCTGTCAGCCATCTGGAGTCTGATGGTGGTCGGTTTGATGTCCCCGATCCTCAGTCTATTAAAAATAAATAAGGGCATCAGATTGATGTTGGCCCCTGAATCGCATAGCACCTACTCAAAGGTCTGCCCTTCAATCATGCAGGTGATAGAAAAGCAGCCCGGATCAGCCCTTTTTACCGGCATTTTCTTTTGAATGATGGCGCTGCATTCTTCAAATAAATTCACAGTCTTGAATTCGCCGAAGGGCTTCTGCTGGGTAGCCATGTCCTTTAGAAATTTCATGTAACTAGGAATTTCCAGCACAACTTCAATCAGAGGGAGGTTGATGTGGATCTTCTTCATATGCTCCAAAAATCACTTGTATCTCTCCTACTTTTGCTTTTTAACAAATCGTTGTTCGAAGGGAACAACAACAGGACCAGCTGATTTGGAACTGTCTTCAGGACAATCTCCCTTACTCTTTTGAGTCCGTTCTTCTTCAGGAAGAACAAGAGCAGGCTGTGCCATTTCAGGTTGCACAGGTGTGTCAACGGGCATAGATGGGCCCTCATATCCTTTGCCACTGCGAGTAGTGATGGCGTTGCAGTGGTCCTTTGGATTCACAATAGTATTACTTGGAAACATTCTAGGAGTGTGCTGATTACCAAACACATTAGCAATCTGGGAAATCTGTGTATCCATCTGCTTCATGTGTTTCCCCATCTCCCCCATACCAGTCTGTAATTGAGCCACATCACCCTCAATTTTATTGGTCTTAGTAGTAGACACAGATATAAACTGGGTCAGAAGTTCCCTCATACTCGGTTCCTTAGGCTCATTCACAGCCCCATTGTTCGTAGAGAAACCAGGTGGGGGCTGCAGTGCATTGTTTAGATTGGCGTAGGAGAAATTAGGGTGATTTCTGTTGTTGGGGTGATAAGTCATGTTCCCCGCTGGATATCCCCTGTTGTTTTGGAAGTTCCTCTGATTTACATAGTTAGCATCTTCCATCTTCCATCTAAACTCCCTGATCAAATCCCTGATGAGGTATATTGTTCTCCAGCTTGGAGAGGCGCTGCTCCATAGATTTTTTAGATGCAGCCACTTCCTGCCTCATCAGTTTAATTTCAGCAGCTAAATCCCCAGTGTCATCAACTGCTGCTATCCTGCGATCTTTCCTGTCTGCTGGCCAGTTAAACTCACTTTTTGCCATAGTTTTCAGCAGTTTCAGCCCTTCTTGTGGAGGTCTAGCAGTAAGTGACCCTCCAGCTGAAGCTCTCACGTGTTTCTGAGTTTCATCATCGAGTCCCCCATAAAAATGACAGACCTGCTGGTTTTCAGTAAATCCATGGCAAGGACAGGAGCGTAGTAAGTCCTTATAGCGCTCCCATGCCTCATACAGTGACTCCCCAACAAACTGTCTGAACTGTGTGATCTTAGTCTTCAGTTGAATGGTATTGCTGGGCGGGAAAAACTGGACTAGGAATAACTTGCACAATTCCTCCCATGTAATGATCTCACTGCGATTCAGAGATAGATACCAAGAGAGGGCTCTGTCACGCAATGTGAAGGAGAACAGATGCAGTCTGATGTAGTCTATCGACACTTGATTCTACTTGACTGTGTCCCACAGCAGCAAGAATGACTGGATATGCACATGGGGGTCCTCAGACGGTAGTCCCCCAAACTGATTTTGTTGTGCGGTCTGAATCAATCTCGTTCTCAATTTAAAATTTGGCGTGTCCACCTTCAGCCCAAAATCTGCATGACGATGCATGTCAGTCATCGGCTCAAACATCTCATCAATAGTCGGCTGGTGAGGAGCGACCGGAGGCTGCTGCTGTTGAAGTCTCATATTCATCTCTTGCAGCTGCCTCTGCAAATTAGCTATCTGCGCTGCTTGGTTATTGTAGGCCACTTGGAATGCTAACTTTCTTTTGGCGGAATTCCTTCGATAGGTGGATTCGATTTCCAGATCTATGGGTTCAAGTGCTGGACCCTTTGACCTGGTTCGCATATACTACCTGAAATAGAACACCAGAAGTGAGCAGCCCAGCAGCAAAATACAATAAAAAGAAAAGAACAAAAATAAAACAGTTATGTCTAAAGTAGTGACGCAATAACAAAATTAGTGTCAAGTATAGATCTTTGCTATCCCCGGCAACGGCGCCAAAAACTTGATAGCGTATTTTTCAACACGCTAAAGCTGCAAGTGTACAGACCACTGCACAGGGCAAGTTATAATTTATCAAACACGAAGATAGCGTATTCAAAATACACTCAAGCACTAAAGCACAGTTATTTTATTACTATTTAGACGATCCGAATAAAAATTTTGGGTTTATTTAAAACTGAGCAATAATTATAAAAGGAGACAAATGAAAAATTGAGGTTTAGAAAATAAGAGAAGCTAGGATCCCACGGTAATCCACTTTGAAGAACTTATCAAACACTCATTAATACAATCCAATTCCAATTTAATTTCCAATGATGTGAGTTAATCTCATAATTGTTATCAAGCGACCCTCTCGGACTCTCAACCATAACATAGAAATAAACGACCTAGTGACTCCTCTTGGATGCGCAAAAGGACTTTTACTCTTGATAAAACCTTAGATTTCAAAAACCCTTTAGCAATTCAAAACCTCTCGGACAATTGACCTATCAAATTAAACTACTCTGCATCTTAATCAATAATCTAGACCTCTCGGTTCAAAAATTACCAATTCGAAATACAATCAATGGCCAATATCTTGTAATTAAAGAAAACCCCAGCTGTAATTAAAACATCAATGGAAAAGGAAAATCAAATTATATAAACAATTGAATGAATGTCAACAAGCTTCAAAACCCTAGAATCCACAAGGAATTTAGCCAATCATGCTAAATCCCATGAAAACAATCAAGTAAAGAGTCAAGAAAACGGAAAACATGAAAACTGAAAACCCCGCGGTCTTTGATATTCAATCTTCAATCTTGCTCTTCAAGTCTTGTGTTGTTTTTGCTCTCTCTGGCCCTTGAAACTCGAAAAAATGGGAAAAGGAACCTTTTTGAGTCTTGGGATCTTCTATTTATACTTATCCTTTTCTAATTTGAGAAGATGTGGGATTTGGGCCAAAAATCCATCAAAATAACCCGTTCGGTGACCCAGAAAACGTGTTCGGCGATCGCTGAAAACGCGCATGGGTCGCCGAAGTTGAGCCGATGAAAAATAGCCAAAATTGCAAAATCGGCAACCCGAAGACGAAATCCGTGATCGTCAATGATTTAATTGGGTCGCCGAACGGGTATTCGGCTTTTTCTTTGGTTTTTTCTCACTTCTTTACTTCCCCAATGCAAGTTAGCATCGATTGGCCCTATGACACTTAGTCAAATCTTGTAAACCCCCCAAACTTAAACTATTGTTCGTCCTCGAACAATGAAGAGAACTTAAATAGAAAAGAATAAACACGAGGGGTGCATTAACCGATCAAAAATTGTTTCAGACACAACATGGGGTTGTGATTCCCACACCAATACTACAACAATCATAAATTCAGTGCAAACAATCACAGTTTCAATCTCGACCACAAGAAATCTGCTCCTCACAATATAAGAGTAGTGTATCACTCAAATTTTTCACTCGAATTGCAAGAAGAGCTAGTGTATACTCTCAATTGTCAACTGTACAACCTTCCTACCATAGGCTTGCTCATTGTCTAAACTTTCCACTGACTTTTGGGAATGCTAGAAAATAGATCAAAAAGGTCTTAGTTTAGGTTATAATGTAGGCACATTGGTGAGAGGTATGGAAAATTTGGCTAAATGACTGAATGATTACAACCTTATAACTCCATTCACTCAAGTACTCCTCATTACATACCATAACTGACCGACTCAAACAATAAACATAATTAAACTGAAACAGGACGCATCCCATAAATGCAATTCCATAGGATTCGGACTTAACAACGACTTCACATGTATAACTCTTGTGCATGACTAATTTTAGCAGACAATTATGCACACTCTATAAAATTAACACAAATACCAAGCACATTTGTGCATTACTCGATTTTTATTTTTATTTTTTTCAATTCTTTTGGACATATATTACACTGACTTGTTCAAAAATACTGATGCACTCATTGTGCACTGCACTTATACTAACATACTTGTCCATCAAACGTGTTTGGACTACTGTACTTGTTTATCCCAAGGCTTATGGACACATACTACCACAAAATTCTACAATCTCACTACCTATCATCAACAGATACCCTTACAATTCCATCCACACCTCCTATCATCCGGGTTAAGAAAGAAAGGTATTCAGGCTCAACTGGCTAACAAAGGAATATGTAGTATGACAGTGTTTGGGTTTAACGTGGCTAATAAAATGATGGCCTAAAATCATTTCAAAGTTCTTGACCTCCCCTATTGCAGTTTTGAGACAGAAACCAGAGCAAGTTCTAGAGGTTCAGTATACAGTGACTCACTCAAACCAAACGATCACAGATTCAAAATTCTCATAGGGCAATGAGCATATCCTAGAGGCCAAAATCAATTCCACAACTTGCGGCACTTCATAAATTCATGTGCAAATAATAAGTGTAAGTTTCATGAGAAAGGAAAATTTGTCATCATGAACTTGATCAGTAATGCAGATAATCAACCACAAAGTACCAATTTTTATCCCATTACAGATACCAAAAAAAATGAATAGGTTCCCAATTCCGACCCAGCAAGAATTAACAAGAATTAATGTGGCTAATTGTCATAGGCCAAATTAATTAATGAATGTCTAAAGCCTTAAATATGTGGATCATGTTAGTTTGGTGCAACCCGTTCCTAATAACGTGGTAATAAAGGGGCGAGTCAGCATTGTTACCGTGGTGAAGGTTAAAACAATGTTTTATTAATTAATTATGTTCTGGGTTGAACAAGGAAGGATTAATTAATAAAGAGGGCCCACTTTATTATTTGCATCTGATCCCTGGTCTGGCCCATTAATTGCTCACAGCCCATTAGGGTTAGGGTTTCTCAAAACCCTAACACTATATATAGGCCTTCTCTCTATCAGATCATTAAGTTGTGATAACTAGGGTTTCAGTATATTGAAAATAGAGAGAGACGGCGACGACTATCCGGTGGGAGGAACTGATCGAGTCCTCCAGATCTCGGATTCAACTTGGTAGATAATCCTCACCAGATTTCCAAGGAGCAAGGGAACAGATCAGAAGATCAGATCTGTAGGAACAACTGTTCACGCCGGCGTCCAAGATCCAGATCTATTTCATCGTTGTTATTCTCCGATCTGTCCTGTAGATCGAACGGTGAAATCAGGTATTCTCTAGATCCATCCTTTACAATTAATATTGTAGGAGCATGCATAGGATTCGCATGGTTTATTTAATTAAAATTTATTCCTGGTATCCTAAGAACGATCCTTGGCAAGAAATTCATAATGGCAACTCGTGTTGTGCATCGTAGACTCAAACCCTACAATTGGTATCAGAGCCAGGTTCATGTTCTTAGGCTCTATCTTGGATAGATTGAAATTAAATAAATATGTATGTTCATGGATGGATTTAAATTGTCGTGGATGTTTTTGTTCTCGTAGCCTTCTCGTTTTTGGATCTGTTTTTCACCACGAGAAAATCCGTGGTTAGATTTAATACGGAAAATCATGTAATAGATCTAGATCTATTTTTTTTTGTATTTTCTATTTTTTATATCTGTAAAATTGAGATCCGGAAGAAGAACGAAGAACGAAGAACTCATGACAGTTTCAGCATCGGTTCAGTTCAGCCCCCTCACCCAGCAGGACTCAGCCGCCGGCGGTGACGGCAGGCGGCGGCGCTGCAGGCTGCAGCGGCCGTGGGTGGCGGCAGCGCGGCAGAACTTGGTTCTGCAGTGTGGCTGGGCCGCGCCCAATTTACTCCTGCTACTGTTCGCGTTTCTGGCGAGCAAGGTGGTCCTGGCAACCAAGCGCGCAGCCGAGGCAGCACCGGCAACAATGGGTGGCGGCGGCGGGCAGGATCTCTATCTGCGGCTGGGCCGCGCCCGGCATGTGAGTCTGCTGCAACTCGCATCGGAGCCTCCCAGATCCGGCAGCCACGCGAGTCCGATGATAGATGCGAGGGTTGCGCGCAGCTGGGTTGTGTGCGCCGGCGGTTGCAGGGAGTGACAGGCTGTACGCGCGCGGCGATTGTAGCGGGCGCGGCCGGTGGGAGGCAGCACAGCCCTACTGCATTTGCTGCTTCTTCACGACTCGCCGTCGTTTGCTGCGGCTGCTGTCAACGGCGACGACGGCTGAGGATGCTAGGGTTTGTAGCCCGGGCCGTGGCTCGGGCCCGTCGGCCCGGAGGCAGCCCACAAGTCTGAAAATTAGGGTTTGGCTGCTATTTTGGGCCAGAAACCCTAATTTGAAGCCCAATTGCTGTATTTGCAATTCAAATCAGATTTCAAGTCAGACGGAGGCCCAGTTTGAAGATCTGTATTGAAATAAATTCTTGTAATAGTTAGATTTAATTATTTTCAGTTGTAATCGCATCTGAGGGGCCACGAGAATTTATTTGTTTATTTATTTATTCTCGTAATGATGTGATTTATTATTTGCGCACTAGTAAATAATAGGAAGCATGACTATTTGCTTTAATTATTTACTGTTATAAGCATGTTGCAATTTAGTTTTTGAGCATGTCTTATGTGATTTATTTTATGTTTTAAATTGTGTCTATAAATTCCGGGATCATATTAATTTATGATGGAATTTTGGGTGTGACATAATTTATGGGAACATAAAATAATGTGTGCGCATGAAACCTTTGGAATTAAAAATACTAAGCTGGATTTTGGTTCTTTTCTAACCAAAATCATTAGACCTCCACAAATACGACCTCTCATTGGTAGTGGGGCATCTCGAAGTGTAAACGTTTGCTTGGGCAGCTTGCGTTAGAGGTCCCTCACCAGTTCCAATGCGATGAGGTTTCCAAATAAAACACTTATTTTAAGATGAGAAGTGGGAGCCTCTGAGCAAACGTCTGCTGGGGCAGCTTGCATTGAGACAACTTCCACTGGTCTCTAAGATTAATCTAAGTGGGATAACAAAGGATGTTGAGGGCAGGACGCATGGGTCTAGTACGTATGTCGAATCGCCTTCTTAATATCCGGAGTTAGGCTTGTGGTTACTTTGGCTTAGATGTTGCCTGGAGTATAACTCTTTTGAGAGGTCCCTGCTCCGGATAGGTGAACATGGTCTTGAGATCTCCAATATTAATTTCTTTTGCTTAAGATACCTGGCATGTTAAGAAATTAAAGGATCATTTTGGTCTGGTTGAGCGTTTGCTGTAAACGTCTGCTGGGGCAGCTTGCAGTGAATTAGCTTGGGCAATTGGAGGGAACAAATTGCATTGTTTTATCTAAAGGTTCTATGCATATTTGTTTCAATTGTTCGTAGTATGTGCTTACTTTAATTCGCTTATTTGTTTTCAGATATGTCTATTATTACATCGCTCATTAATTCAATCGTTCACAATTCCTTGACTGGTCTGAATTTTCCTGGATGGAAAAGTTACATTGTCAAACTCTTGGATTCGTTTGGACATTTGTTCTGCAAACTCCCTGTCCGAGTTCGCCGACTGATACATCTTCCGATGAGGAGCGTGCACAGTATCACATGTGGATGTGGTCGAATGGCATGGCCAGAAAATATATCTTGGCTGGTATGTCAGATGCACTGCGTCCTCGTTATAGTGATGTATGGTTTGCGTGTGACATTATACGACGTCTTGACGTAGCATATGGCGAACTCGAAGGACATGCTAGATCCAGTCTTATCAAGTGTATTGTAAGACAGAAAATGGGTCAGAACTGTTCGGTACGTGAACATGTGGGATCACTCATCCAGCTCATAGATGAGTACACATTAATGGGTGGTCAAATTGACAATGATATCAAAATTGACTTGATACTCAACACGTTACCAAAGTCATTCGATGACTTCAGAATTTCTGTTGAGAATAACAAGAGTGAGTATACTGTTCACAGTCTGCTCAAGGATCTTGTATCAACAGAAGCTTCTTCAGTATTTTCTGTGAGTCACTCTGATTTGCTTCCGAGTCAAAAGAGTGATGTCAAAGAAAAGAGGAATGAAGGAAGCAGTGGGAGTAGTCTTGCCTTATCAGTTCATTCCAGATCTCTTGCTAAAAGTTCTTCTAAATCGTGTCGTAATGACATGAAGAAGAAGAAGAATAGTAAAGGAGAGAACAAAAGAAACAAAGATAACAAGAAGGACAAATGTTTCAAGTGTGGCAAGAAGGGTCACTGGAAAGTAAATTGTCCAAGTTTCTGAAGAGATGTTGTTTTGCTTTGAAAAACAATATCTTTCATCTATTGTAATGGATTATCAGTTATTCGATAGAGTCTATCTATCATGAATGAATAACAGTGTTTTCTATTATAGATGGTTATCTCTTCATTACTTGATTACATAAACTGTCAGTGTTCTAAGGTATAATTTAAAGAATCACTATAGAGATAGGTTACATCAGTCTAAGTAGTTTTAAGTAATTCATGGAATTATGGATTCAATCCAGGTATTCCTAAGAATGGTACTTATGACAACTACTTGGAGGTATAAGATGGTGACCAGGCCTTTTAATAGGCGATTGTATCTCTATAGGTTATTTCGTGTTTGCTCTGGTTTGTGGTTTGAGTCTACTTCCGCAGTTGCCTTAACAGGCATTGATACTGTAATCATTTAAGATTTGGATATGTTTATCTAGTTCACTACAAGTCTTAGTCTCTTGCTTTAATCAAGAGCGTTCAAGACTAAGGTAGAGAATAAGTTAAACAAGACCGTAAAAACATTATGGTTCATTCATAATGGTGTATCTTAATTGATGGGTTTTACAGTATCTGGCAGAGCAAAGGGATTGCATCCCAGTAAAATACGCCTATTATTCCTCGATTGGGATTATGTAGGTAAAACGAAATAAGATTCTTTAAAAGTTTATAAGTTATGCCAGTTTTGCCAAATTTTCGTTTTGGGAAGAGCGCCAAAAACAGTTGTGTATTTGCTTAAGCTAGTGTCTTCTAAATCAGTTCTAAATACCCTAGCAGACCTTGACTCTGTCAAAAGGGCAATGATGGGTAATTCGGCTGTAAAGCTGATATAGGAAACTGATTGGTTAGAAGAAAGGTTTAAGCTAGTACTGTTTTGTGGGCTATTCCAAGTAAACGAAAGAGATGGTGGTTTTATGTATCCTAGTTACAAGCAATTTGTATAGGATGAAACCATGAATCCAAATGTGAGATTGTTTTCTAGCCTTTTAGAAAAGACAATTCAAATCCATCAGGAAATACCCCGTGGCATATTGAGCATACCTTGGAGGGTATGGTACCAATTGCGCGGTCACCTGTGTAAGGTGGTAAACCACAAATTAATGCACCATTAACTGACAACATAAAAGGAGCAACGTTGCAGTGGGAGGTTGCCTTAACAGGCTTAATGGTACTGGTTCATGGAAACAGTCTTTGGACTTGTTCCCTGCTTAACGAACAACATCGTGCTTATCCCTTAAAGCGCAACGAAGCTATTAAGACAAACGATGCAGTTTAATGACGTCAAGTCATGGATTCAGAAATGAGTCAGTAAAGGTTATGGTTGTGTATCAGGATCAGTGATTGCCAGATAGCTTACCAGCTATAGGCAACTGATTGATATATACAAGTAAAATGCTCGAATGGTAACCTAGTATATTCGATGTCTAGGTTAGTGAGCAAAGGTATGTTTCACAACAAGACCTTCTCACTGGTTGCAACTATTAAACCCATTCGAATTTTTTTAACCATAACAGCGCATATGTATCTAAATATCTGGAAGATAGATGAAGTCATCCGTATTTTATAAATGGGTACCTTGATAAAAGGTGACGACATCTGTATGCGACAACCAGATAAGTTATGTGCAGCATCATGTCTCGAAGCCAAGGTAGTTCAAGTATGAACTTAAACGAGCTTCAAGGTCATGTAACAGACATTTCGACATTGTTTATCGAGAATCAGAGTTACATGTACCAGTTATGTGTCAGCGGAAGCGTGGTTTTCCTTGCACATTATGCAGATAGTATTTTCACATTCGGAAACGGTGTGGGGTTATCGTCAGGCATAAAGGATGGTTATCCGAACAGTTTCAAAAGTAGGACTTATGAGATTCTGGAACATCTTTTGAATTAAAGTCTTGTGTTGACACAAGAAAAGGATGTTCAGGAATCTCAAGTCGCTTAAATTGATTCTGTGGTGAGTCATTCATAGCAAGAAAGATTGTTGTCTTTCTATATTGTAAATGAACGAAGGTAGATATCTGTAATGCTATAAGCATGTTAAACAGATATCAGTTCAACTCTGGATAGGCACAATGGTTTACAAATGTGCTATGTGAGTTGAGTGGCATCGGATATCCAGGAGGATCATAAGGAAAGGAAATCGACCTCTAATTATGTGTTGGCCTTGGAGGAGGAGTTATAGGAATCTAACACAGAAGTGTGTTGCGGATTCCGGTATGAAGGCTGAGTTTTTGTCAGTTTCATTAGCTTCGCAAGAAGCAGTATAGCTCCGATGCCATCCTCTAGAGGTGTGTGTTCTGATTTTGCCTAATTAAGTCACAAGGAATTGTGATTATGTTGGTGCAATGACAAACTCAAAGGAACCCAAGACTCACAAGGTGGTGAAACACATAGGATGTGTAGAATCACATCATACGAGAAATCGTGACAAGAGGTGACGTGAATGCAGTGGGAGTGATTGACAGTATAGACACACTTAATACTTTGGTAAAGCAATGGTATTATGCTTTTAGTATAAGTGGGAGAATGTTGGGATTATATACTGAAAGCATATGTGATTAAGTGTTTTGTACACTGGTCTTCATATATGTTGCCGCAACAATACTCGCTGTCTGATAGAACAAACATACAACGAACCATAATATCCTATTATCTCGCCTATAGGGATGATCATATGGTGTGTAGGAGATCACAGAGGATCATATGAATCATTTGACCTAGCGAGATATAAACAGTATCACAGCTGAGACAGTCCCTGGATAGGCTGTCGGTCTAAGCTGCGGCACATCGGTTCATAAGTGGGCTTATCCTAGCTACTTGATGTGTCGGTACATTGTTATGTATTGATGGGATCAACAGTGGGATGTGCCATTCTCATTGACATACGAATGAGCCAGATCCCTAACATACTTCCTATGATCTTAAACCTAACTGAAGGATAAGGGGAACACACAGATTGACCGCACTTTGATTTACCATGGTGGCGAGTCTTACATGTACTCTTATACCCGTATTTTGGGTGTTGGCAGTTTGTGTGTGGCCTGCTTAGTCTGGACGTTTAGGTAAGCATATCCGTTTCAGGATGGTGACATTCCCTGAGGAGCTCACAAGGTTCATTATGCTAAACCCTGCAGGTTGAATTATTTAATTCAGGCATAAATGAAAAGGGGTGAGTGGCATTACTCAGGAAATAAGAGATTAATTAATTGTGGCTAATTGTCATAGGCCAAATTAATTAATGAATGTCTAAAGCCTTAAATATGTGGATCATGTTAGTTTGGTGCAACCCGTTCCTAATAACGTGGTAATAAAGGGGCGAGTCAGCATTGTTACCGTGGTGAAGGTTAAAACAATATTTTATTAATTAATTATGTTCTGGGTTGAACAAGGAAGGATTAATTAATAAAGAGGGCCCACTTTATTATTTGCATCTGATCCCTGGTCTGGCCCATTAATTGCTCACAGCCCATTAGGGTTAGGGTTTCTCAAAACCCTAACAGTATATATAGGCCTTCTCTCTATCAGATCATTAAGTTGTGATAACTAGGGTTTCAGTATATTGAAAATAGAGAGAGACTGCGGCGGCTATCCGGTGGGAGGAACTGATCGATTCCTCCAGATCTCGGATTCAACTTGGTAGATAATCCTAACCAGATTTCCAAGGAGCAAGGGAACAGATCAGAAGATCAGAACTGTAGGAACAACTGTTCACGCCGGCGTCCAAGATCCAGATCCAGATCTAAGATCCAGATCTATTTCATCGTTGTTATTCTCCGATCTGTCCTGTAGATCGAACGGTGAAATCAGGTATTCTCTAGATCCATCCTTTACAATTAATATTGTAGGAGCATGCATAGGATTCGCATGGTTTATTTAATTAAAATTTATTCCTGGTATCCTAAGAACGATCCTTGGCAAGAAATTCATAATGGTAACTCGTGTTGTCCATCGTAGACTCAAACCCTACATGATGCGGTACCACTTGGAAAGAATCCAAGAGCCCATCGCATGCTAATCTTTTGATCCTCTTTAGATTGATGTGACCTAGTCTCAAGTGTCAGAGATATGTTTGATCCTCATTGGAAGAAAACTTTCTCTTTAAATGATTATTATTATTGGATGAGTTTGCAACATTCACGGAAGATTTATGCATACAATCAATGATATAGAGAGAGTCAATCAGTTTGCCATGACAGATAACACCGTTATTACCAATGATAGAAACTCCACTATCAAAAATAACTGAATATCCATCACAAAATAACTTGGAAACTGAAATTAAGTTCCGCCAAAAAATTGGCACATATAAAACATCTCTCAAAATCAGAACATTGTTTTCAAAGCATAAAGTAAAATCTCCAATGGCTACTGCTGAGACTCGCTCTCCGCTGCCCATTGAGATGGTAATCTCGTCATGCCTCAGCTGCCTTGTCGGCCTGAACCCCTGCAAAGTATAACAAACATGATCAGTAGCTCCAGTATCCACTACCCTAGAATGGGTAGAAACCGATGCTAAACATGTTTCTGTTATAAATGCATATGACATACCTTGTCTACCCGTGCTAGGCACTAGACAATCTACTTCACTTCGCTTGCGTTTGCATGGCCTGATGACACCTTCTGCTAAATCAGCTTCATCTAACCTTTTAAGCATTTCCTTTGCTTCAGCAACTGTCTTGTCAAAAGATGACAAAGTTGGAGCAAATTCTAATGCCCTAAGATTAGAATCCTCTCACATCAGGAGTAAGAGTAACTCAGGAAGAGTGAACTCACGCCTAGTACCGAGGGACTTGATGAAATCATCATAAGAATCAGAGAGAGAGTGCAGGACAATCAGTATTTATGCCCGCTTACTGACTTGTCCACCTCTCATTCTGTACTTTCTCATAATTCTCATCATACTGATAAAGTGCAGAAGCAACGAACTCCCATCAGTCATTATCTTGCAGATCAAGTCCTCTACAAGATTGTAACTAACAGTTCGTCTCACCTTTCCATAAACCTTCACAAGGTCCCTCCATATCTCAACAGTAGATCCGAACTTCTTGTACTTGAGCTTTAATTCTCTAGAGAGACTCTTCATGATGAGTTTGCGGGCAAACCCATCAGAAGCTACCCATCTGTCATGGAACTCTCGCTCATAACCAGTACAGTTCTAATACTTAGGAGTTAGAGGGTCCATGTAGAGTATATGGGCATGTTTTGCAGTGCAGAGTATTTCCATGAAGCATAACTTCCACTCAGGAAAATTCGGACCAGTTAAAGGGTTTGTTATTAAGAGGTTGACAACGTGAGCAATAGACATGTCTGAAAACAATAAATTAAAACAGAAATTAAAACATAGTCGCAAACTATTGAAACAATTAAATATTGAAACCTTATGATAAAGCAATATTAATGTTTCCTCCAATTTGCCTAAGTATTACTATTGCAAGCCACACATGTGGACGTTTACAACAAAACACTTAACCAGACTGCATCTTTCAATTCAAGTCCTTTAATTCCAATCCATGCCCAGGTTCCTTAGACAAATGGAATTAATAATTGGAGACTAACTTAAGACCATATTATCCTACTGAGCAGGGACATCACAAATGAGTTATACTCTGGATAACATCTAAGCTAGCTTACCACCAAAGCCAACCCTCCCATATAAGGATCTATTAGAACACACCCGATCCCTATAATAAGGTTATCTCATTTAATTCAATCCCTAGAGAACTTATGAAAATTCAATACGCAAGCTACACATGTAGACGTTTACGCATGATCTCCCACTTCTCACATGAAATAAATGTTTGTTTTAAGAAATCCTATCTATTAGAACTTATGAATAATAAATTAAGTAAGCTACACATGTAGACGTTTACCTAATAAATTACTCACTTCCAATAAAGGAACGCTTTGTGGAGGTCTTACTAAATTATGAGCTTAGTAATTTTTAGTTCATAAGGTTCAATTGCACAGATTATTTTTTGTAGCCATAATTATAACATTGCTAAAATTCTATCATGCAAGGCATGAACCCCGAATTTAAAGTTATAATTAATTACATAAAATAAATCACATAGCATGCTTTAAAGCTGTAAATAAAAGCAGTAAACGTGCTCCTATTATCTGCAACATGCTTGTATGCTGCGCAATTAAATTAAACACGTATATCATGCGAAGACAAATAATAAAGCAAATAAAAAATGTCCTCGTGGCCCCATGATAAAAATTCAAATTTAATTCTAACTATTAGAAGTTGGAATTAAAAATACAGATCTTCGACTGGGCTCCCACTACTTGGATTTAGATCTAAATTTATTTTCCGAATATAGGCCTCCCAGATTTGATTTATCGGAAAATCGGACAACTGGGCTAGTTAACTGAATCGCGGACCTAGGCACACATTGCAAGCCCAATAGTCCGCGAGAACTTAGCCCGATGAGCCACCACCGGCGAACCACCGCCGCCGTCGTGAGGGCTCTCGGAATCACACAACAGCCATGCACGTACATGCATGGTTGTAGCCCGCGATCCACCTCCTCCGGCCGTTGCCCATTTCGCATGCCGCCGCCCCGGCTTGCCCAGACGGTTGCCCAAAATGCCGTTCATCTTCTTCTCCACCGTTGGCTCACCTAGGCTCGCCGGAAAATGCGCACGAAGCGCGGAGGGGATGCGCGCTCCGGCACGCACCCGCAAACCCTAGGGTTAGTGCCGAATGCGCCCGCGCCGCCACCACCGACTGCCTCGCCGGTCTCCACCTCCTGAGCCGTCGCCACACCACCTTGCTCTGCCTGTCGACGCCGACCTAGGGAGGGAAGACAGCCGCCGGCGCGCAGGGTCGCTCAGGCCTATCGCGCGCGCTCTCCCGTGCCCTTGGCCGCACGCCGCCGCCGTGCCGCCTTCGCCTGCCTTCCCTTGCGTCGCCGCACCGCGCCTGGCCGGCTATGGGCCGCGCGGCTGCTGCCCCGTCGCGCGCGCTGAAACTCTACGGTTTCTGCGCAGCTGCGCCGCCGTCGTGGCCGACGTGTGCCTGCGCCGCCGTGCACGGCCTGCTGCCGTGCCGGCGTCGTCGTGCAGTCCTTCATTCTTCGTGTTCTTCGTTCTTCGTTTTACAGATTTAATTTTGAAATAAAAGAATTACATGGAATAATTCTAATTTCAATTTTAAAAAATCTAAATCTAACCACGGATTTATCTCGTGGGTGAAAAATGAATCCTTATAAATGGGCGGATTAACCCGAGAACCACGAGGACGAAAAACATACAATCAATCCAAAAACCATTCATTACATGCATTCAATAATAATAATCATGCATGATCATAGGCAATATTATTTTTTCGATAGAGTCATTTAATTAAACCTGACTCTGATACCAATTGAAGGGATTCGTGAACTGAATCACGAAGTCCGTTTGCCAAGGATCATTAATTGGAATATCAAAAATAAATTGCTATGCCTATGAACAATCCTAGAATGCTCCTATATTATTATGCATAAGAAGGTTTATGCGGAATACCTGGATCGATGAACTCTGAAGAACGCGTGCGCGGAGATACCCTTTGATCTTTCCCACGCACAAGGATTTAATTTCCTAACAGATTGAGGAAATAAATCTATGAAAATAATATAATTATTTTCGAAAATAAAGGGGAGAGAGAGAAGAAGAAAAATCCTCCTGATTTGATCTTCTGATCTGTATCCCAACTCAATCTGAAAATCCGGTGAAGATTCTCTATCAGATCTCTTGCCCGGTTGAGAAGCAGAATTTCCTCCTCGTTCTCAGATCTTAGTCGTTCACCACAGCTCCCAGAACTGGTTTGTTGTGTGCAACTTATGATCTTGTGGTGTATTGAGATCTGAGGAACTGAGGCCTATTTATAGGAAAATACTGGACTCCTATTGGGCTTGAGTTTCATGGGCCAGACCAGGGACCAAAATGCAAATAGCAAATAAGGCCTATCAATTAATTAATTCCCATATTCAACCCAGAATATAATTAATTAATTAATATTGATTCATTCCACCAGAATCAATACTGTCCTACCTATTTCCCGAATCAATCCAATCAAACCTTTTCACTTATGCTTGAACTTAATCAGCCTGTAGGACTTAGCATAACGAACCTTTTGAGCTGTTCAGGGAATGTCACCATCCTATACTGGATGTGGTTACCTAGTTCCAGTACCAGACAGTCATACACAAACTGCTATTACCCAAGATACAGATATACAAGCTCAAGTAGAGCCTTTCACTGCAACTCAAAGTAATACACAATGTGCATATACTTCTGTACCTTAATTTAGGCTTAGGATCTCGTCAAGCCATAGAGATCTAGATTCTTTTAATGGCAGATAAATGAATCAATCTCGACTTAGGTCCTTATCAATGTGTGCCCCACACCAGCATACCAAGCCATCCAAGATAAGATGCTTATTACTGCGTATGCTGCAGCCTACACCGACAGTTTATCCTGGAACTGTCTCAGCTGTGATAACTATTTATATCTCGCTAGGTCAAACGATCCATACGATCTTCCGTGATCTTCTACACACCGTATGATCTCCCTATCGATGAGATAAGAGGATAATTGCGTTTGCGACACATGTTTGTTAATTCAGACAGGAGATGAACATACAACATTTATGATTCCCAGTATATTAACCAATCGACCTTGTACATAATATACCAATCATAATGCTTTCAGTATATAAATCCATCACACCCTACATTTTCCACATTCATCAACATTCCAATGTTCCTAAGTGAACCCCCAAAACTCAAGCAAGTATGAGTAAATGTTGTGATAGGACTTTTAATTCAACTTCTCAAAAATCCAAGTTCTAGACGAACAAAATTCACTATAATGAATACAAAACCCCCAAATCAAACTCAATCCCTAAAATTACTAAAACAATGCAACAAAACCATAAATATACTCAAACATGCTATCGAGAACAATAATCACCCAAATCCCCCAAACTAAAACATAATGCATAACTCAATCCAAGGCTATCCACATGCAATGTAGTACTGAAATCGTGAATATAACTATATGTTAGCCCTAGAAACAACAATAAACACGCGAAAGGAGGAAGAATTACCTGAAAATTGAAGAAAAATTAAACCAAATGAACAAAACCTAGAGATTGGTTGTTAGTGACTTTTTGGGCGAAATCATTTGAACCACTCGGATGGGAATCTTCCTAATGATGTGGGAGAGTAGTGTGGCAGAGGAATTTGTGATATATGGTAGGGTGAGTTCGAATTTTTAGAGAGAAGGTTCGTGGGTTTTGAATGTATAGAAAATGGGTTGAAAAGTTGTGTGGAATGAGGAGGTTCAGAGTTTAAATTTCGCTGATTTTGCAATTTCAGCGACCCAAAACCCGTTCGGCGAATGCCGATTTTGTAATTGGGTCGCCGAAGTTGCTTCGAAACATTTTCTGGAAAAAACGGATTAGGCGACCCGTTTACATTTTCGGCGATCGCCGAAAATGAAAATGAGTCGTTGATTTTGTGCCGAAGCTAAAATAAAAAATTGCAATTTTGGCGACCAAACCAACGAAATTGGCAATCGCCAAAATCATTTTCAGGTCGCCGAAATTGCTTCGAACCTGTATAACTTTGATGACGAACTCGGCGACTCAAGATTCACGATCGGCGATCGCCGAAAGTGTAATTGGGTCGCCGTTTTCATTTCTTCCAGCAATTCCTCATGTTTCAAACTCCTCATCTGCACCCATTAGCTCAACAACCAAACGTGAACAAATAATGTGGAAAAAATGGAGTAAGGCGATGCCAAAATGCTGAAAACAATGCAAAAGAACTCAATTAAAGGTTGGGTTGCCTCCCAACAAGCGCTTTATTTACTGTCTGTAGCTAGACAACTCAGAAACACTCTATGGGTCAGATAGATAAAGTTCACAAACGGCAGACACAGATTCAGCTTGCAGATAAGTTTTCACCCTATGACCATTAACGGTGAAGTGTGTGCCATCAGATCCTATCAAGTCTAGTGTGCCATTAGAATTAACTTTTTCAATGATATAAGGGCCAGACCATCTAGACTTAAGTTTACCAGGAAATAGTCGAAGTCGAGAGTTAAAAACAAGTACCTAATCCCCCGGATTGAAGCTGCGGCTGCGAATACGCTGGTCGTGGAACCTCTTGGCGCACTCCTTGTACAATCTGGAGCTCTCATATGCCTCAACCCGGAACTCCTCTAGTTCAGTTAATTGCAGGCACCGCTGCTCTGACGCAGTCTTCAGGTCCCAATTGATTTTCTTGACTGCCCAGTACGCCTTGTGCTCCAATTCCACTGGTAGGTGGCATGCCTTTCCAAACACCAATTGGTACGACAACATACCAATTGGAGTCTTGAAAGCAGTCCTGTAAGCCCATAGAGGATCATCCAGACGAGTGACCCAATATTTCCTAGAAACAACAGATTTCTCTAGGATCTGTGATAAGCTCATATTTATACTCACTTATCTATATTTTTCTCCATTGTTTCAAGTGTTTTACATTATGTTTTAACTTATTTCTGTGCATGAGTCTACTTTAGAGGGTGTGTATGCCTTTGATGGGTGAATTTTGCAGGTTTTAGGCCAAATTCATTGGAAACCCGTACCGAAAGCAGATGATGTTCAAACAGGTTACGAATCGCAGCATGATCCGTATAAACCACCGTCTTTGCCCCAACCAGATATACCCGGAACTTGTCGAAGGCGAAGACTACTACCAGTAGCTGTTTCTTAGTAGTGGTGTAGTTCACCTGAGCTTCATCCAAGGTTTTGCTGGCGTTGTGAATCACCCGGAAGATTTTGTTCCTTGTCTACCCCAGAGCAGCTCCAACTGCCGTATCACTGGCGTCGCACATCAATACGAACGACTCGGACTAGTCTGGAGAAATGAGAACTGGGGCGGTCGTTAGGGCCAGCTTCAGTTTCTCGAAAGCCTGCAAACAATTTTCATCAAATACGAACTTTGCATCTTTCATGAGTAAGGCACTAAGAGGTTTAGAGGTTTTAGAAAACTCAATTATAAACCTCCGGTAGAAGCCTGCATGACCCAGAACACTCCTTACTGACTTGTCGTTGGTGGGCGGTAGCAGCTTTGAGATCGCCACAATTTTTGCGCGATATACTTCCAAACCTGCAGCAGAAACTTTGTGACCGAGGACTATGCCCTCTCGTACCATGAAATGACATTTTTCCAAATTTAAAACAAGGTTAATTTCTTTACAGCGCTGCTGGACAGTGATCAGGTTTTCCAAACAGTTATCAAACGAATGACCAAACACAGAAAAATCATCCATAAACACTTCCATAATATTCGCTACAAGTTCAATTAAAATTGACATCATGCATCTTTGAAATGTAGCAGGAGCATTACATAAACCGAATGACATACGTCTGTAAGCAAATATACCGTATGGACATGTAAAAGCAGACTTATGGTGGTCCTCAGGGGCTATCACTATTTGGTTATATCCTGAATAACCATATAAGAAAGAATAAAACTCATACCCCGCTAACCTATCCAGCATCTGATCAATAAAAAGCAAGGGAAAGTGGTCCTTACGTGTAACACTGTTAAGTGCTCTGTAGTCGATGCACATCCTCCAGCCTGTGACAGGCCTGTGAGCAATCTCTTGACCACTTTCGTCTTTAATGACAGTTGTTCCCCCCTTTTTGGCCACCACTTGGGTGGGGCTCACCCACTCACTATCTGAAATGGCATAGATCATGCCAGCATCCAAAAGCTTCATCACCTCCTTCCGCACTACTTCCTGCATGATGGGATTTAGCCTTCGTTGTGGTTGCACCTTAGGCTTGTATCCGTCTTCAAGTAAAATCATGTGCATACAGAAAATTTCCTGCGAGTTTCCTCTTCTTCGTCCTAGCTCCTTAATTTCAGAAAATTTGCGCTCTCCATCTTATTCTTTTCACGTGCACCATCTAACGCTAGAACAGACTCTAGTAGCTCATCACAAACATCATATAGATCATCACAGGAATAAACAAAATTTTGGACCCCATAATCTAAAGAATCAGACGAAATAATAGAAGGGTCATAAGGATGAAAAACCTGAACCATGTCACACTCTTCATAGCAGTCATCAGAATCATGTCGCTCCATGGCTTTGTAGATGGAGAAGGTGATCTTCACATCACTTACCCTTAAAGTAAGCTCCCCCTTTTTGATGTCTATCAGTGCATCAGCAGTGTTGGGGAAGGGTCTCCCAAGCATGAGTGGAATATTTCGGTCCTCTGCCATGTCTAGGACCACAAAATCAGCTGGGAAAATAAATTCCCCTATCTTCACTAGCACATTCTCTACTATCCCTTTTGGGTAGTTCACCGACCTGTCAGCCATCTGGAGTCTGATGGTGGTCGGTTTGATGTGCCCGATCCTCAGGCCCGATCCTCACCGACCTGTCAGCCACCTTCTCAAAGGTCTGTCGTCCAACCATGCAGGTGATAGAAAAGCAGCCCAGATCAGCCCTTTTTACCGGCATTTTCTTCTGAATGATGGCGCTGCATTCTTCAAATAAATTCATAGTCTCGAATGCGCCGAAGGGCTTCTTTTGGGTAACCATGTCTTTCAGAAATTTCATGTACCCTGGAATTTCCTGCACAACTTCAATCAGAGGGAGGTTGATGTGGATCTTCTTCATATGCTCCAAAAATCTCTTGTATCTCTTCTCCTTTTACTTTTTAACAAATCGTTGTGGGAAGGGAACAGCAACAGGACCACCTGATTTGGAACTGTCTTCAGGACACCCTCACTCTTTTGAGTCTGTTCTTCTTCAGGAAGAACAAGAGCAGGTTGTGCAACTTCAGGTTGACAGGTGTGTCAACGGGCATAGATGGGCCCTCATATCCTTTGCCACTGCGAGTAGTGATGGCGTTACAGTGGTCCTTTGGATTCACAACAGTATTACTTGGAAACTGTCTAGGAGTGTGCTGATTACCAAGCACATTAGCAATCTGGGAAATCTGTGTATCCATCTGCTCCATGTGTTTCCCCATCTCCCCCATACCAGTCTGTAATTGAGCCACGTCACCCTCAATTTTATTGGTCTTAGTAGTAGACACAGATATAAACTGGGTCAGAAGTTCTCTCATACTCAGTTACTTAGGCTCATTCACAGCCCCATTGTTCGCAGAGAAACAGGTGGGGCTGCAGTGCATTGTTTGGATTGGCGTAGGAGAAATTTGGGTGATTTCTGTTGTTGGGGTGATAAGACTTGTTCCCCGCTGGATATCCCCTGTTGTTCTGGAAGTTCCTCTGATTTACATATTTAGCATCTTCCATCTGCATCTCAACTCCCTGATCAAATCCCTGATGAGGTATATTGTACTTCAGCTTGGAGAGGCGCTGCTTCATAGATTTTGTAGATGCAACCAACTCCTGCCTCATCAGTTTAATTTCAGCAGCTAAATCCCCAGTGTCATCAACTGCTGCTATCCTGCGATCTTTCCTGTCTACTGGCCAGTTAAACTCACTTTTTGCCATAGTTTCCAGCAGTTTCAGCCATTCTTGTGGAGGTCTAGCAGTAAGTGACCATCCAGCTGAAGCTCTCACTTGCTTCTGAGTTTCATCATCGAGTCCCCCATAAAAATGACAGACCTGCTCCTTTTCAGTAAATCCATGGCAAGGACAGGAGCGTAGTAAGTCTTTATAGCGCTCCCATGCCTCATACAGTGACTCCCCATCAAACTGTCTGAACTGTGTGATCTTAGTCTGCAGTTGAATGGTTTTGCTGGGCGGGAAAAACTGGACTAGGAATAACTTGCACAATTCCTCCCATGTAGTGATCTTACTGCGATTTAGAGACAGATACCAAGTGAGGGCTCTATCACGCAATGTGAAGTAGAACAGACGGAGTCTGATGTAGTCTATCGGCACCTGATTCTGCTTGACTGTGTCGCACAGCAGCAAGAATGAATGGATATGCACATGGGGGGTCCTCAGATGGTAGTCCCCCAAACTGATTTTGCTGTGCGGTCTGAATCAATCCCGTTCTCAATTCAAAATTTGGTGTGTCCACCTTCAGCCCAAAATCTGCATGACGATGCATGTCCGTCATCGGCTCATACATCTCATCAATAGTCGGCTGGTGAGGAGCGGCCGGAGGCTGCTGCTGTTGAAGTCTCAGATTCATCTCTTGCAGCAGCCTCTGCAAATCAGCTATCTGCGCTGCTTGGTTATTGTCGGCCACTGGGAATGCTAACTTTTTTCTGGCGGAATTCCTTCGGCAGGTGGATTCGATTTCCGGATCTATGGGTTCAAGTGTTGGACCCTTTGACCTGGTTCGCATATACTACCTGAAATAGAACACCAGAAGTGAGCAGCCCAGTAGCAAAATACAATAAAAAGAAAAGAACAAAAATAAAATAGTTATGTCTAAAGTAATGACGCAATAACAAAATTAGTGTCAAGTATAGATCATTGGAATCCCCAGCAATGGCACCAAAATCTTGATGGCGTATTTTTCAACACGCTAAAGCTGCAAGTGTACAGACCACTGCAGAGGGCAAGTTATAATTTATCGAACACGAAGATTGCAGATTCGAAATACACTCAAGCACTAAAGCACAAATATTTTATTACTATTTAGACGATCCAAATAAAAAGTTTGGGTTTATTTAAAACCGAGCAATAAATATAAAAGGAGACAAATGAAAAATTGAGGTTTAGAAAATAAGAGAAGCTAAGATCCCAGGGTAATCCACTTTGAAGAACTTATCAAACAATCATTTATACAATCCGATTCCAATTTACTTTCCAAATATGTGAGTTAATCTCATAATTTTTATCAGGCAACCCTCTCGGACTCTCAACCATAACATAGAAATAAACGACCTAGTGACTCCTCTCGGATGCGCAAAAGGACTTTTACTTTTGATAAAACCTTAGATTTCAAAAACCCTTTAACAGTTCAAATTCCTCTCGGACAATCGACCTATCAAATTTAACTACTCTGCATCTTAATCAATAATCTAGACCTCTCGATTCAAAAATTACCAATTCGAATTACAATCGATGGCCAATATCTTGTAATTAAAGAAAACCCCAACTGTAATTAAAACATCAATGGAAAAGGAAAATCAAATTATATAAATAATTGAATGAATGTCAACAAGCTTCAAAACCCTAGAATCCACAAGGAATAGCCAATCATGCTAAATCCCATGAAAATAATCAAGTAAAGAATCAAGAAAACGAAAAACATGAAAACTGAAAACCCGTGGTCTCTGATCTTCAATCTTCAATCTTGCTCTTCAAGTCTTGTGTTGTTTTTGCTCTCTTTGGCCTTTGAAACTCGAAAATATGGGAAAAGGAACCTTTTTTAGTCTTGGGATCTTCTATTTATACTTATCCTTTTCTAATCTGAGAAGATGTGTGATTTGGGCCAAAAATCCATCAAAATAACCCGTTCGGCGACCCAAAAAATGCGTTCGGCGATCGCCGAAAATACGCATGGGTCGCCGAAGTTGAGCCGAAGAAAAATAGCTGAAATTGCAAAATCGGTGACCCGGAGACGAAATTGGCGATCGCCGAAGATGTAATTGGGTCGCCGAATTTGTACCGTATTGAAAAGGCTGAAAATGCAAAATCGGAGACCCGGAGGCGAAATCTGCGATCGCCGATGATGTAATTGGGTCACCGAATTTGTCACGAACGGGAATTCAATTTTTTCTTCGGTCTTTTCTCACTTCTTTACTTCCCCAATGCAAGTTAGCATCGATTGGCCCTATGACACTTAGTCAAATCTTGTAAACGGCTCAATTGTGCGTGAAATCTGCATAAACAACCACAAACCAACCCAAACGTAATAATCTTTTAAAGACTATAAATAACATATAAAATTCTCAGAAAATGGTTTAGTCTACGGTCAAAAGTGATCAGATTCATATCAGTAAAATGCACAAAATGAGTGTTTATCACATACCAGTTTTGATCTAATCCATGTGCGGGGATAGCTTGTAGGTTCTTAATCCACGAACCGTTGGGAGTGAGATATGATTCGATAACGTAACAGTTGAGAGTTCTATCTCATTTACATCTAATTCACCGGTACTAAGGGGGTTTGATAGTGTAGGGTGGATAGATCATTACTAGGAGAATTAAAATCGGTTTACATCATTCTAGCATTTGGTTGGTTCATTGCAAAGTTCATACCAATATCCTCTTCTCTTATTGGTGCATTCTATCAATTTGTGATTTCCATGTATTGTTTGTGAGTTTGTTTGGATAATTTGAGTGAATTGATAATTCTATCATGGTGATTGAAGCATATAGTTTAATTTTTCATAGTTAGTTAGTGTAGATTTCATATTTGCCTAGGATAAAAACTACTCAACGTTTGAATTGTCCTAGCTATTAGTCTTTACATTATTATACTTATACTCTAGTGGGAGAATGAAGAAGTTCTCGGATTGATTTTTATTCTTGAGTCGTTAGGAGTTTGAGTGATTAAACTTTTATCGCATCAAGTTTTGGCGCCGTTGCCGGGGACAGATTAAGTAGGCTGCTAGATATTGGGTGAAGTGTGAAGCTTGTAGGCTAGGTGTTTGTGTTTTTGTTTAATTGGTTAATTTCTTTGTTTAAACTTGTTTTGTTGTTGGTTTGTGAGTGGAGTTGAGTGGAGTTGTTGGATCTTTTAGGTGTTGCATGTTAACTATATCCAACGCTCGATTGCTTGAAGAGCAAAAGTTCTGAAAAAGGTTTGGAGTTGAGATTGAATTCGAGATGGAAAATCGGCATGAAGACTCAGGGAGAATAGATGAACTTGAGAGGCAACTTGAGGAGATGAGTGCTATTATGAATGGAAGGAATGAGCCAAGGAGGCCTCTCCAAAATCTCTTCTGGCCTCAAGGTGACCATGCTACAAGAGGATTCTGTTTCGGGGTGAATGACACCCAATTTGAAATCAAGCCACAGCTCGTACAAATGATCCAAGGAAATCAATATGGTTGCCATGCTACGGATAATCCTAATGCCCATATCTCGCGATTTCTTGAGATTATTGATACTGTAAAGATCAACCAGGTACCTCAAGATTATAGAGATGAGGCTAGGCATTGGTTTGAGGGCCTTTATAAGTCGAGCATCAACACTTGGGAGGAGCTTCGAGAGATGTTCTTATTCAAATTCTTTCCTCCAAGTCTTACGTTGAAAAGGAGAGCCGATATCACATCTTTGGACAAAGGTACGATGAGCCTTTGTATGAGGCTAGGGACCGTTTCCGTGGTCTAATCCGGCGATGTCCGAGGCATGGGTTATTCGAAGCCAACAAATATGCCAGTTTTGCAGGGGTCTCAATTACGAGACCAAGGTAAGGATGGATGCTTCCTTGGAGGGTTCGTTCCTCGACTAAGAGGAAGACGAGGCTTGGAGAACCATAAAAAATTTGGCAGAGAACAGTTACCAGTGGCAAAAGGAGAGGAAAGATTATAGGACCATGAAATCGGTAAATGAGTTGAAGGAAAGCGGTGAGTTGAAGGATCAAATCTCATTGATGCAAAAGAAATTGGAGTTGCTTACTACCTCAGGTGGAAGAAAGGATGAGATGATGATGATGATGAAAAGAGAGGAGATGTACCCGGAGAATGTCAACTTTGTCAACCAAAGGATGGGGTACAACAACAACAACCGTGTCCCCTACAATCAATCGGGTAACATGTACTATCACCCTTCCAATCGGTTCCACCAAAATTTCTCATATGCTAATCCTCATAATGCCTTGAAATCTCCAATGCAATTGGAGAATGGGGAAAGTAGTGGCCAAGGAGGATATATGGGAGGAGGAGGTAGTAGGCATGACAATAATGAGTATAGGAGGAATCCGAGTGAAGAAATTGAGAAGAAGTTTGTGAAACAATTACGAGACCAAGGTAAGGATGGATGCTTCCTTGGGGGGTTCGTTCCTCGACCAAGAGGAAGACGAGGCTTGGAGAACCATAGAAAAGATGGCAGAGAACAGTTACCAGTGGCAAAAGGAGAGGAAAGATTATAGGACCATGAAATCGGTAAATGAGTTGAAGGAAAACGGTGAGTTGAAGGATCAAATCTCATTTATGCAAAAGAAATTTGAGTTGCTTACTACCTCAGGTGGAAGAAAGGATGAGATGATGATGATGATGAAAAGAGAGGAGATGTACCCGGAGAATGTCAACTTTGTCAACCAAAGGATGGGGTAAAACAACAACAACCGTGTCCCCTACAATCAATCGGGTAACATGTACTATCACCCTTAAAATCGGTTCCACCAAAATTTCTCATATGCTAATCCTCATAATGCCTTGAATTTTCCAATGCAATTGGAGAATGGGGAAAGTAGTGGCCAAGGAGGATATATGGGAGGAGGAGGTAGTAGGCATGACAATAATGAGTCTAGGAGGAATCCGAGTGAAGAAATTGAGAAGAAGTTTGTGAAATATGACGGGATGCTAGCTGAGATACAACTCCGAATTTCATCAATCGCAAAGCAACTAAGTGGTAAACATCATACCGGGATATTTCTTAGTGACACGCAGATCACCCAAAAGAAGAGTTGCAAAGTGGTGAATGAGGAAGGAGGTGAAGAGGAAAGAGTTTTGGTGACGACTCGAAAGGTTGATGAGGTGGAAATTGAAGTGGAATGTATGGTTGTGGAAGGAGAAGAGGTGGCAAAAAGTGAAGAATTGGAAAAATGTGACAAGGAAAATGAGGAGAGTGTGCTTCACAACGAAAAAGTCCAGTACTTTGATTATATTCGAAAGGTTGACATAGAAATGCCACTCTCGGAAGAAATTCAACGGGTTCTGGTGCTTGATGAGCTTATCGAAGATGAGTTTGTTTGCTTGAAGAAGAAGTGATGGAAGATGAAAAGAGTGAAGAAGATGGAGATAGAGGAATGAGAAAGATTGCCAGTAAGAAAGATGATCCTGGGAGATTTGTTATAAGTTTTAAAATTGGGACTACTCAAGTTGACAAGGCTTTCTACGATTCCGGAGCTAACGTGAATGTAATGTCTTGGTATTTGTACAAGGAAGCTTGTTTTTTCGAACGAGCATTGGCATATAGATCAAGTTATGAGCTTCGGTTCTTCTCCATGTGACAATTATTGAAGATGAAAAGGTAAAAGTCAAGCTAATGACTATAAAGAAGCGCTTGTCGGGAGGCAACCAAATTTTTATTTGCGTTTGGTAATTTGGTTTTGAATAATTGTTTAGGATAATTAGTTTTGTTGATTTTTGTTTTTTTGATGATGTTGGATGAAGGATATTTGAATCGTGGATATTTTTGCAGACTTTTGTGTTTTTGTGGTTGAAGACTTAAGTTACGGAATGTGCAAGATCAATTTTGAGCTCAATTTGTTGAAGGAATGCATCAGGGGAGTTGACGAACAAAGGCAAAAATCGACCTAACCTCAAAAATTTCACCCTAGCTGGACAGGATCGACCAAACTCAACCCATTGCTATTGTAGGTTTGGTCGATTTCAAATGAAAATTCAAATTTTTACGGGTCAAGGCTCAGGATCGACCGAACCCTAACTTTTGCTGTTGAGGGTTCGGTCGATCTGGATTGGAAATCAAAAGAGGATCAGACAGAGCCCCAGATCGACCGATCTGGTCCTGGATCGGTCGATCTCTGCACAATTTTAAAAGAAAATTGCGCAGAGTTCTTTCGAAACCCCACTCTCCAAAATTTTAATTCTTGTCTAATTACTCAATTTCTTGTATATCTTACCCTCTATTGTTGCTAATGGCTAGCAAGAAGGCTCTTGGGAGTTCCTCTTCGTCCGCTCTCCATCCTCCATCCAACTTTGATGATGAAGAGTATCATCGTTTCAAAAACCTTGCGGAGAGGCAAGTGGTCGGCACTAGATATCTTTGCAATGACACATTGGAGGGCTTGGGGTTAAAGGAGGATGTCTGGAGCCTCCTAACTGGAATGGGATGGAAGAAGTTCTTGACTGCGAATTGGGCAGCTTTCATGGAACTGACGAGGGAATTCATGGCTTATGTAACTATCATGAAGGGCGCGAATAGCAATCCTATTTCCGTGAAGTTCAAAATTAAAGGGTCTGGACATCCAGATGACCGTTATGCAGGGAGATTTCACTGCTTACCAGGCGTTTACTGCTGCCTGGTTTGAGAGCGTCGACCGGAGGATGGACGAGATCCATGGTGATGTTAGAGAGCTGTATTACCGAGTGCCCGTGCCTTATATCCTCTGCCGAGACCGTTCACCACAGAGCCGCGAGGAGTGATGGAGCATCGTCCACCTGTTTGCAAACTTAGTCTCACTTGACTAAGTTTGGGGGGATGTGACGATTGTCGGTGCTTCGGTTTACTCTTCTCCTCTCTCCTACTTGTAGGAACTGAGTATACAATAGGCGACATGAATTGCCATTTATTAAAACTCCGGATTTGATTTATGGATATCAAAATAAATATCATGACAAACAGTGAATGCCCTAAGCATGCTCCTATTTAATTTAATTCGTAGATTCAAAGGAATACCTGAGACTCCAAGGACTGATCTACAGATCTAGATCGATGATGGCAATGAAGATGGTGCAGATCTGGATCTGGAATCGATCCAAGCGATGGTGTTCCTACAGATCTGATCTTCTGATCAGTTCCCTTGCTCGATCCAAAAATCTGGTGAGGATACGCTACCTAATCTACAGCCGCCCACTCTCTCACAATCTCACTAGGGTTTCTGATTTGAAACTCAAAACCCATGTGGGAAAATGAGAGATTCATCTATTTATATAGATCTGAGAATGGGCTATTAGGGTTTAATAAACCATAATGGGCTCTGAGCAGTGTTGGGCCAGACCAGGGATCAAATGCAAATAATAAAGTGGGCCTCCTATTAATTAATTCCATGTTCAACCCAAAACATAATTAATTAATAAATATTAATTCATGCCACGAGAGAATTAATGCTGACCTACCCCTTTATTACCACGTTATTAGGAACGGGTTGCATTAACTTGGTTAATCCCCATATTTAAGGTTTCAGACATTCATTAATTAATTCAGCGTATGACAATTAGCTATAATTAATTAATCTCTTATTATTCCTGAGTAGTACCACTCAACCCTTATCGCTTATGCTTGAATCAATGATTCAGCCTGCAGGAATTAGCATAACGAACCTCGTGAGCTTCCCAGGGAATGTCACCATCCTGAAACGGATTTGGTTATCTAAATCCTGCCTGAGGAAACCCCACACAAGCTGCCATCACCCAAGATGCAGATATACGAGTACATGTAAGACTCTCCACCATAGCAAGTCAAAGTGACAGTCAACCCATGTGTGCCCCTCAGCTTTCAATAGACTTTAGATCCGACCAAGTTACCGAGATCTTTACTCATTCATATGTCAAGTAGAATGGTTCATCTCACTGTTGATCCTATCAATACATTAAGATGTACCGGTCACACAAAGCAGTCAATTTAAACCACTTATGGACTTGTGTGCCGCAGCCTAAACCGACAGCCAAACCAGAAACTGTCTCAGCTGTGATAACTATTTATATCTCGCTAGGTCGAACGATCTATACGATCTTCTGTGATCTCTTACACACCGTATGATCTCCCTATCGACGAGTTAACTGGATGTGTTTGTTCGCATCGTATGATTGTTAATTCAGACAGGAGTTGTTTATTGCAAGTCATTAATGATTACCAGTATATCAAACATAACGTTTCCTAATATACCAATCATAATGCTTTTATGTATACAATTCCAACAATCTCCCACTTATACTCAAAGCATTATACCATTACTTTCCAGAGTATAACATGTGTCTATTCTAATCTAGCTATTACATTTGTTCACCAGGTGGCCGGCATCTACCTCAGTCCTAGGCTACGAACGTGACCCTCATATGCCTTCTGTGGTAAGCCCTTTGTAAATGGATCCGCTAGATTATCCTTCGTGTCAATCTTCTCTATTAGCACATCGCCCCTCGCTACGATTTCTCGTATGATGTGGTACTTTCTCTCTATGTGCTTTGACGCCTTGTGAGTTCTTGGTTCCTTAGAGTTGGCTATTGCACCAGCATTATCACAACATATCGTGATTGTCTTGGGCAAATTCAGAACAAAATCTAACTCTTGGAGGTAGTTCCGGAGCCATACTTCTTCTTTAGAAGCTTCTGAAGCTGCCACAAACTCAGCTTCCATGGTGGAGTATGCGATACATTTCTGTTTCGCACTCCTCCACGATACAGCTCCACCTCCCAAGGTGAACACATAGCCCGAGGTTGATCTCTTCTCATCCTGATCCGCCTGGAAATCCGAATCCGTATAACCCACAGGGCACAAATTCTCACACTGATAGACAAGACAATAGTCTCGAGTTCTTTTTAGATACTTGAGAATATGTTTGACAGCAGTCCAGTGCGCCTGTCCAGGGTTAGACTGATATCTGGCCACCATGCCCACGGCATAACAGATATCTGGCCTCGTACATAGCATCGCATACATGAGACTTCCCACTGCCGAAGCATATGGTACTTTAGCCATCTCATCCTCCTCCTCTTCTATTGTAGGGCATTGTGCCTTAGATAGAGGAACACCATGTCTGAAAGGTAGGAACCCTTTCTTGGCATTTTGCATGCTAAAACGAGCAATTATAGTATCAATATAAGGGGCCTGAGACAAGCTTAACATCCTCTTCTTGCGATTACGCAAGATTTTAATTCCAAGGATGTATCCAGCGTCTCCTAGGTCCTTCATTTGAAACTGTTCGGATAATCATCTCTTTATGTCTGACAACACCTTCACATCGTTGCCGAATAGAAGAATGTCATCTACATAAAGGCAAGGAATACCACGCTTCCGCTGACGTATAATCGGTATACACAACTTTCGGTTTTGCACTGTGAAAATCCATAAGATTTAATCACATCATCGAAATGTTTGTTCCATGACCGTGAAGCTTATTTAAGTCCATACAAGGACTTCTTTAGCTTCCAGACAAGATGCTCTTCACCATCCTTCACATAACCTTCCTCAAGGCACCCATTTAAAATCGCAGTTTTGACATCCATCTGCAAGATTTCTAGGTCCATATGTGCTGCTATGGATAGAAGAATTCGAATGGATTTGAGCATGGCTACCGGTGAGAAGGTCTCGTCATAGTCAATGCCCTCCTTTTGACTATAACCCTTCGCCATTAACCTGGCTTTAAAAGCCGTTATCTCTCTTTTCGAACCTTTCTTTCGTTTGGATTTGATTCGATTTGGTTGTATTAATATTGGTATTCTACACTCTTGATGTTTTGGATGGATGTTTTATGGTTTTATCTTTTTGAAATGAATGGAATTGTGGTGATTGGATGCATGATGTTGTTATTCATATGGATGTATGGCTTGTGGAAAGATTGGTGCTGCTAGTGGAACAAAGTGTGATTCATATAGATGATGGATTGTGGCAAGTTGGTGGAAAGATGTTTGGGAATGAGACTATGATTGGTTTTTGTGCTTGTATGTTGTGAGGACCTATAGTAAGGTGTTTTGAGTGAAATTTTGGTATGTTGGTGGAAATGAGCTTGTGTTGTTATGAATTATGCTGAATTGGTGGTGTTTGTATTTGTGTTTAGTAGGTTTCATAAGGCAAATAGAGAAGCAGTTCGATCGTGGATGCCCATGGATAATGCATTCTATCATTCTCTTTGTCATTTAAATTTGATTGCTTTATTAGTTGATTAGGTTGTTGATGTGTGTTGTGTGATTGTATGAATGATGAACCCAAACTTGGCTTTAGATTTACTCAAGATTAGCTAGTGAAGTTTGAAGTTTACCTTTATCTATGATAGGGCGAAATCTTTGACATCGAAGCATGCCTAGGTTAAACTTTTGAATTGCCGAGTTTTGTGTGTGGTTAATGTTTTAGACTCAACAAAAAGCCGTGAGAATTGAGCCTTAACATTGTCATATCTATTCGGTTGTGAGAGGCGAGTTTGAAAGCAAGAAATCTAGAACTTGCATTTGCTCTCGATCTATTAGCGTGAACATGTGACTAGAAAATGATATTAGGCCATTGATTCCTAGTCCTACCTTGCACATCGGGAGTATAAGGTGTTTTATTTGATCATCATTTGCCTTTCTTACCTTGGTTTCCCATGATTGAGCCTTGTTGTTCTTTGATATGATTAGGACAAAGTTTGGGGGAATGAGAGTTTGAGGGTGAATACGGTGTGGTGAGCATTGGGTTGGGAATTATTTGGTTCTTTTGAATTGAATCCCAACTAATGAGGCTAGAATTTGAAATGTTGAAAAGTTGGAAAAAGGGTGCAATAAATAAAAATGAGCACCAACAAAAACAAAATTTATGAGGAAGAAGAAGAGAAAGAGAAAAAAAAAACAAAAAAAAATGAATGAACATGCAAAAGGGCATGAGAAAAGTGAAAAAGAAAAGAAAAGAAATGAAAAATAGGAAGAAAGAATGGAGAAGAGAAAAGCCTCGGGATTAGTGGTTCGAAGTTGATAATTGGGGGGTTCTTGGGAAATTGAGGAGTTTAGTTACTTTGGCCAAAAACCACCTACCCTTTTAGTTAACCACGTTATAACCAAAACAAAGACCTTCTTGATTCTAGGAGCTAGCTCATTGTAGTATAGTGGTGAGAATGGATGCAAGCTTATGGAAATTAATCTTGAAATCTCGTGCTTGTGAGAGTTGTCCATAAACACGTAAGGGAGTGCATTTCATTTCTTTTATCCAATTTTGTGAGTGGATTTAGTCTTTAGCATTAACCGTGCCACAAAGTTAGGTGATAATCTCATTTGACTAGGGCATGCTAAGATAGATAAGATGAGTTATGAGGTATTGCACAAGGTACAATGATTGTTTTGCTTTGTTTTGATTGAGGCCAATCAAAGGTTCAAGTTTGGGGGATTATGGTATGTGTGTAAAATGACCTATTATTCGAAGTCTGTGCTTGCTTGTTTGTGTCTATTTTACACCCATATCATATGTTTTTCTAGTGTTTTTGCTTTTTTATGTTTGGTGTTGTTCGTGTTGTGTAGGATGATATTTGAGCTTATTTCATCATTTTTGGCAAAGTTTTGGGTGGAAAATCGACCCATCTGAGTTTCTAGCTTATTTCATATTTGAGCTTATTTCATCATTTTTGGCTATGTTTTTGGCTAAGTTTTGGGTTCGGTCGAGAATCTCCTCTCCCCGGCTCGTCTCGAATAAACCCTGTAGAGATCGACCGAACCTACCATTTCAAAGGCAAATTTTGGTTGATCTCCTGTGAGACCAGTTGAACCCGTATGTGCTGCCTTGGCATTATTTCAGTTTCAAATTAGTTCGGTCGATCTTCTGTGAGCTGATCGAACCCGCGGTCTGATAACTTACTAAATAAGGAGTGAAATCGCAAATGGAAAGAACTTTTGGCCAATTTTAGATAGATCTAAGAGGGAAAAAATGGTTACTCACTCCAAATCACCTCCAAACTTTAGATCAAGGGAGAATCAATGCAACATCACTCCAATTAGATGCAAGTGGAAGATGAAATTGAAGATCCAACCAAGAAGATCAACATTTGGGTGAAAATCTCTTGTAATTGAATTGCAATCAACAAAAGGTATGAGTGGCTAAACCTTTTTGGATATTGGATGAGCAATGTTTTGAATCTATTGCTATGATTGAATGAATGTTTACTTTCTCCTAGTCAATTGCATCACACTAGAGCTTGTTCCAAATCAAGTAGTGTAGGCACTAACCAATTATTTTATTGTTGACGTTGAAATTGCAACCAATACGCGGGTCTAGATGTCGTGATTAGTGTGTTTGTACACAAGTTTTGACCCAATCCATGTGCGGGGATAGCTAGTAAGTCCTTAATCCACAAACCGTTGGGAGTGAGATATGATTCGATAACGTAACAGCTTGAGAGTCCTATCTCATCTACGTCTAATTCACCGGTACTAAGGGGGTTAGATATTGTAGGGTGGTGTAACACCCCACATTTTCCGTGCCATATTTTCTACGCTAAATAATTATTTAAACATGCGCACCGAAGATTAAAGCTCCGAATAAATTAATCGATCACCTATAGTTAATTTTGGCCTTCATGTTATTATTATTATTATTATTATATGGGCTACATAAATTAATTTGAGTCCAAGTATTAATTCAAGAAGATTGTTGGGCTAGTGAACTCAATTGATTAATTCTACACTTTTGGGCCAACTTGAAATAATATTAATTTAGGTCAATTCTATTCTAGCAATATTAATTAAATTCCATGAGGATTTATTTAAGGACCAATCGTGTAACAACCCGAAACTTTTTAACATTTTTGTAACTCCTTTTATAAAATAAATTATTAATAATTATTATTTAAATAATTACATTTCAATAAATGATACCTCATTATTATTTATTATTATTATTATTATTTTAAAATTTATTTCTAAACCTTTCACTTAACCACCATAAATTCTTATTTAATTTATATAATTAATTCTAGACCTTTTATTTCCTAGAACTTCACTATAAAAAGGGTTCTTCACTTCATTTTAACACACCAACCATTTCTTCTTCTCTTCTTATTCTTCAAACTACTCTTCTCCTTTTGTCTCAATTTCTCCAATGTAGTTTTTCAAGTGAGTTCAAAAGTCAAGGTGGGGACCTATGTGTGATACCTCTATTGTTTATCCATGTTATGCTTTTATGCTGGTACCTACGATTTAGCCGACGGACTAACCACGAGATAAGCCGACGGGCTGCCCATGTGTTGTATTTAGCCGAATGGCTGCCTACATTTACCTTGTTATAATTGTATAGCTAGGATAAACTAGATTCACCACTGAGCTAATAACGTTCACCCCAAAGTTATTACTATTTTTCAGGTTAAATGTTGGACGATGGGCTAGTGGCAGATGATGGACGAGGAATTTAAACAAAATGCTTATTTTCCCTTTATGTTTCTTTGAAAAGAAAATAGTTTATTTTGTAAGTTTATTTTAAATATAAGTGATGTGCCCATTTTTTGCAATTATTGTCCATTATTTTACATCTACGAAAATTGGGGCGTTAAAATCTGGTATCAGGGCGGGTTTACGTTTCTGTAGACTCTGCTAAAATAAATGTTTTTAAAAAACCATCATTTTGTCGGCCACATCGTGCCAAGTAAAGGTAAATTTCGAGGACGAAATTATTTTAAGTGGTGGGGAATGTAACAACCCGAAACTTTTTCACATTTTTGTAACTCCTTTTATAAAATAAATTATTAATTATTATTATTTAAATAATTACATTTCAATAAATGATACCTCATTATTATTATTATTATTTATTATTATTATTATTATTATTATTATTATTTTAAAATTTATTTCCAAACCTTTCACTTAACCACCATAAATTTTTATTTAATTTATATAATTAATTCTAGACCTTTTATTTCCTAGAACTTCACTATAAAAAGGGTTCTTCACTTCATTTTAACACACCAACCATTTCTTCTTCTCTTCTTGTTCTTCAAACTACTCTTCTCCTTTTGTATCAATTTCTCAAATGTAGTTTTTCAAGCGAGTTCAAAAGTCAAGGTGGGGTACCTATGTGTGATACATCTAATGTTTATCCATGTTATGCTTTTATGCTGGTACCTACAATTTAGCCGACGAACTAACCACGAGATAAGCCGACGGGTCGCCCATGTGTTCTATTTAGCCGAATGGCTGCCTATATTTACCTTGTTATAATTGTATAGCTTGGATAAACTAGATTCACCACTGAGCTAATTACGTTCACCCCAAAGTTATTACTATTTTTCAGGTTAAATGTTGGACGATGGGCTAGTGGCGGATGATGGACGAGGAATTTAAACAAAATGCTTATTTTCCCTTTATGTTTTTTAGAAAAGAAAATAGTTTATTTTGTAAGTTTATTTTAAATATAAGTGACGTGCCCATTTTATGCAATTATTGTCCATTATTTTACTTCTACGAAAATTGGGGCGTTACAAATCGCGTATATTAATCGATACCAATATTATTCAGAAATTAATTCCTAGATGAAATTCGGAATTAAAATTCCTAAATTACTATATATAATTTCGGCCCTCTGGCCTTAATTAATTAAAGGCACATTATTGTATGTATGTGAATAAACTCGACGTTGATTCCGAGGAAATATTCCGAAAATTATATTACTAAATTTCCCTATCAATTTCTACCTTATTAATTTAAGAAAAGGAAATTCTAGAAAATTCCAACCTTGTATTATAAGATGGGAAAATTGATATAATATTTAATTAGATCAAATATGTGAGTGGATGGAGGAATGACCAAAGTGGGTCTTTTAAAAGAAAAGTCATGTCTTACCTCTTAAATTATTGAACGGCAAATAGGGAATGAAAAATTGGACACCATCATTGCAATTATAGGAAATCATGCATGTTAATTAAGTTGAACACTCAATTTCTCTCTCCCTCACCCACTTGATCGACCATCACCCTTCTTCCACCCCCAATTACACTTCATCTTCTACCTCTCACCAGTTTGAACACCCTACAACCTCCATTGAAGCACCAAGCTTGCAGCCACCTTCAAACCACTATAACCCACCTCAAAATTACTCAAATCACCACCATATTTTACCAATCTCACCCCCACACCTTCCACTTTCTATTAAGCCAAGTAGCTCCCCTAGATTTTAAGTTTCAAGAATCGACCAAGGCTGAAAATCCTAGATCCCTGGAGGTATGTTGAAGATCAAAGGTGTACAAGAAGATTGGAGCAAGGAAACACCAAGATCTAACTAGCAAGGAACACTTTCGAGTTTTTGGAGGAGAGTACCCAAATCTGAACCTAAACCCCTCAAGTAACCCCTTATTTACCCTCTTTAGATCCTCCTAAGTATGATTATAAGATTGCATGTATGATCAAGAAACCCCATATCGAATTTGAAGCTATATGACTAACTAGGGTTGATAATATGCATGTTTGATGACCAATATTCACTATGTTGTTGTTGATTGATGATATATTCCTTGTATGCATGATATAGCTTGATATCTATGTTATAGGATCATGATATGAGGTGTTCGATGTCTGAAATTGAACATATATGTTGTTGGATGATGAGTTGCCACGAATTTATACATGTCAAAGTTAAATGAGTATGCTGCGAAGAAGTCTGTAAAATGATCTCTCTGTTTTGTTGTGGAAGTTGGGTCAAATGGAACTCAATGGATCTGAAATTTAAATTTGTAATACTTTAATGTGTTAGGAAGATTTTGGCATTGGTTTCATGTCAAAATACTATGTGGTTTGAAAGTTATGCTCTCTACAATAAAATATGTCATTCTGTGTCGCATGTCAAAAATCGATTTTGAAATTGCACTTAGTCACCTTAGAAAATCCTCAAATATTTAGGTTTTTATCCCGTTTTAGAGTCTGCATATAAAATTTCAAGTCTTTATCACTAGTATTTTGGTCACAAATAATTTTTGAACTCTGCACCCCTGTTTTAGCCCGTAGCAATAACATTCAGGAAAATAAATATCCCCCAGCCCGTATCATCCAAACAAAAAATGATTTTCACAAACCATCAATTGGATAATATTCATATTTAAAAATAGTTTTTACATATAAAATTTCATACTCAAATTCTCTGTACATTTTTATTCGCATCATTTTGAAAATAGGGTCACATTTAGATACATGACTAGGAGAATTTCACTTAGTTAAATAACATAGAGTCATTTGCTTGCATTCATATATTTTTCAAAAACTAATAGGCACATTTTCTCAAATTAAGAATACTTTTAAAAACATGTTGCATCTTTAATTGATCACTCATTTACATTTAGAACTAGGACATTAACATGATTTTAAATTAAACTATTTGCATCACTAGGAAAAGGTTATAAATAAATATATGAGCATACTTGATCAAAAGAGGATAATGAATTATGTGTAATAGTTAAAAATACTTAAAATATTGAGTATTATAAGTAGACAATGATTATGCAAGCATGTAATTAATGATAAATAAAAATGAATGATAATATTGTAGGCTTAGATTGACGTGTCACATGAAGCACATTAAAATGAATATCATGTTTGCTGATTGAAATAGCTAATGCATGAAACTACATGAACACAACTAGTAATTAAATGTTAAACAATCTAGGTGTTGGTGATTGTAAAAGGAAGCTTCAACTAGTGGCACCAAGTAAACATTCATCTTATAATTAAGGTGGACACTACTTTATCCTATCTTTTTTTGGTTTGTTCTTAAAATGATTTCTAAATGAAAATGAATAATGTTTTGATTTTTGTGAAAAGATATGAATCACCGTTAAATTGTTTTGGTGCTTTCCAATGCCACGAGCATTCTAGAGAGATAAGGAGGAGGGTTCGATCACCCTCTTGGCGGGATAAGTTCGAATGATAAGGAGGAGGGAGGAGTTGTAACCCTCATGCATGTATCACGCGGTTTATGTGAATTATGTGAAATGATCGTTTACGTTGCACCACAAAAATTAGTGGAAATTCCCATGTGAGGTAAAATTCTTTTTGAGCATGCATAAGTTTGAATTCAATAAAACCTTATGTGATGCTTGTGTGAAACGGTGATTTCATCATATATATATGTATTCGGTTTTCGGGACACCATGAACAATGGGTACGCGGAGTACTCAGCCCCTGTGTGTGTTTTTCCCCACATGCAGGTACAAGGTGATGGCAACGGCGGCGGTGCTTTGGTAAAAGTGAGAAGAAGACAATCAAATGTAATCTCATTATTGATGTAATCTTTTGTGTTATCTCAAACTCCCTTCCCCCTTGTTTGGCTTGAGATTGTCTTTTGGCATGTCTATTTGAATCCCATGAAATTGTTGAAATTGTAAACCCATTTGAAACTATTACTTGAATATCTTTTGATGTTTGAACCCATTATGGCATGATCTACTTTGATTCATATGGCATATTTTCTTTGGTGACTAATTTGATTTGATTGTCATCTGGTATCGAGATACAAGGGCTATGTCTTCATACATAATACGCATCTATTTGTTCATGTTGTTTAATTGTCTCCAAATCATACTTGGTGTGAGACCCGCGTGGAGGTCACTATTTGAACTCAATTATTATGCATTGCTTTCCACGTTTTCAAAATGGATCATCTTCTTATTATCTTCCGCTAGGGCTAATATTTGGATTTCTATTTTCCAATTCCTTTTATTAAAATGATGAATTCGAATTCTTTTGGGTGCTGTCGCATAGGCCCAGTTTGAGGGCGCGACAGAAGGTGATATCAGAGCACTAGGTTTTTATTGAGCTCGATACCGGAACCTCATTGTAGTCAAGGTCTCCAATTGATTGCATGCTTACTTGTCATTCCATGTTTCTTTGACCTTGTCTCTTACTTGGAATAGTTGTTTGAACTAAACATGCATAGTTGTAACTTGCCCTTGTTACCTTTTTTATTGTTGAATATTATCTTTTCTTCAAACATGTAAAATTGCACCTTGTTCTCATTCGCTTCCTTGATTTTTCCTTTGAATCGAGCATGTTTAATTGTCACTTATCTTCCTTATTCCCTTTAATATAAACATGTTTGTTCTTGTTCCTTTTTCTAAGCATGCCTAATTGTATTTTGTGATCGTTCCTTGAATTGACTTCTTCAAATTCAGCATGCCTATTCTTACTCTATCTTCAATTATTCCTTAGGATAATAATATGGTTTCTTGGTTCAAGCATATTTGATGGTATTAATTCTACCTATTCATTCGATTGTTTCCTTGTTTTTCCAAGAAAGCATGCTTTTTGTCCTCGCCTTGTTATTGAAATCCTTCATGACGCTTCAATTATTTCATTCATTTCTTCTAATTCGAAATAAGCATATCCTTTTTATGATTTGTTGGCATGTCCTTTCCTAATCGAGCATGTGTAATTGCACTTCCTTGTTCGCCTCTTTAATTGTTAAATCATATTCATTTATCAAATATCTAAGTTGTATTTGCTTTCATTTGCTTTGTTTGGAATTAAGTATGCACCCTTGTACCTCCTTGTTGACTTCCTTATTGTCGAGTGTATCATCTCTTCAAGCATGCGAAACTATATTTTGTTCTCATTTGTTATCTAAATTGTTGATTATTCCCTTCGAATCAAGCATGCTACTTAATTACTCATCTTCTTTGGTCTCTTCGAAAATGTCAAAATGCTATTCCTTGTTCAAGCATGTCTAAATTGAAGTATGTCCTTCATTATTTCATAATTTGTTGATGGTCTTTTCTTTCAAGCATGCTAATTACTCTTGTCTTCATTTCTTGAAAATCTATCATGAGAAGTTGTTTATTGGGCTCATGAAAGTTGAAATAGAACATGTCCCTCTTATTTTGTTGTCGGTCATCTTGGAATTCTGAAGAATTTTTTGTTTGACATCATTCCTATATTCATTTCTATGCCATAAGATCATGCCTTGTTTCTTTTGGAAGTATGAAAACTCTTGAAAAACCATGCCATTTTCGAAACCTACCATGCATGGAATGTCAATATTCTTGCCTTGATTAAATTCGAACTTGTTTCCCATTGATATTATTTGAACCAAGTCCTAAATAACTATGAGTTCGAGATTCCCACAACGCCCCACACCATCACCGCAATCAAGGAACGCCACTTGAACTTTGTGTATTTGATTTAAATCGAAATCATGCTTAGAGCATGAGTTGAAAAGTTTGATTATGAGATAACATAATGGCAAGATTAGCCAAGGGAGATGATGATATGATGAGATATGAGAATATGATGATAATGCTATGAGCATGATTCAAAAAAAATTTAAAGAATAAAAGAATGATGTTATGGACTTTGGTGTTTGCTAGTTTTATATTAGGTTTTAAGTATGGGTGATACAAATTATATTATAACACGAAAGAATTTCGTGATGGGTCGGAGGATAACCACATATATATGTATATACTTGTAGTGGGAACCACTACACCTCGATGTGAAACATCAAACGCTTTAATATTGTTTTATTGTATTACTAGACTTGTTATTATTTTAATACGAAGGATTAACGTTACTACGCTCTAAACCGCACATCATTTAGGACCGTTTTATGAAAGGGAGTTCGCGAAGAAACCCATGGAAGAGTTACGTTGGATAATTACCTTAATGCGGACTACACGATGGTGTCTATCGTAAGCATCTTGGTGAAGAATGTACATTAGAAATTTGAAAAATAGATACAACTAATATATATAAAGAGAATTAACTTGAGTCAAATTGAAACACCCTTCAGTACTTGATAAACCTCGGAATAATCAAGTTTTCGGATGTGAGAAGTAAGAGGAATTAGACACAAGAGGTGTTAAGGCGAGAAAAGTATATCCCAACCGGCCAGCGCCGCGTGCGGTGATAGAGAGCAAGTTCCACGGCCAATTGTCGCGGTCAGGCCATGGTCGAGCACCGCGGGCGGAGACAGAGAGTCGAAAATAAGGCTAAATGCTGCAGCCGAGCACCGCGGGCGGTGACAGAGAGTCGAAAACAAGGCTAAATGCCGCGGTCAGGGAACACGGTTCACTAGCAGACCGCAGTTCGGCCAGAATGAAGCTGGGCGAGCCTAATTGTTTGAAATATGAATTAATGGACTTAATACTCTACACCCAAGGTCTTGAACAAGCGATAAGTGATATAGTTATCGAATCACGGCGAATTAAAAGGAAATATTTTCAAGATGGTGCGATCTATGTATAATTAATTCTTCCTAATATAAAGGCAAACAAGTACGCGATGCTACACATAAACAGGTATACGGCATGGGATCAAGAGCATGAATTTATCCACCCTTTAGGGATGTAATTCTAACATCTTTTGATATAGGTTTAGCTTAGCAATCCTAACCTAGTGCTAATCATCCTTTCATCGAGCGTAATTGTTGTAACCATGGATCGCAAATTTATGTCCGAGCCTCGTGCTTAAGGAACTATTAAATATTTTAGCACCCAAAACTCCTTATGTATTTTCCTAATAGTGGTAATTAAGCTTTGAAGTCAATGGAAATACATGTTTCAGGTCCGGAGTTGAAAATTTGTCTATGTATAGAAATAGCTAAAAATGCTTGCCCTCTATTTCGGTCGACGCAGAAAAAGTTAATGACCGACGTACACGTGTCGATTGACACGAGAAGATGTCGACCGACACAAAACCAACATTTGGGGAAAATAATGAGCTCTCTGTTTCGGACGATACGAAAAGAATGTCGACCGATGCGAGTAATGTTGATTGAGTATGATCCATCGATCGACGCATAATGAAAACTCAAGATCAAATTTATGACGTTACTATTTTGGTCGACACACAATATAAATCGACCGATGCGTAGATATCGATCGACATTGAGTATATCGATCGATGCGGATGAAAATCCCAGGAGCAATTTGCGACCTATCTATTTCGGTCAGCAGGAGAAAGTTGTTAACCAACACGAACCTATGAATCAATCGACATGAATAAGGATGGGTCGACACGAGAAAAGAAATCAAAATGAAATCGCGCATCATCTAAATTCACTTGATGCAGCCTGTCGTAAATTACACTAAATACGAACAAAAGGCAAATAAAGTCATGAAAGGCAGCACCATATCTATATTGAATATGCAAGTAACAAGATCCTTCGTGAAGTACGAAGAATGCAATATAGGCAAAACGAGAATCGCTAAACACAGTAATGAACGGATAACATATATATAGATATGCATAGTAATATAGTATGTAAGTTAATACCGAAACTTGAAAAAGGATGGCCAATCGATGCCCCGTGGGGTGGAATGACAAATTTTAGTCCCTCTAAAGGGTGTGCAAACCACGCGATTATAGTACAATATTATTCGTATATAAATTCATATGCTAGAATGACATCGTGAGTCAATGGTATTTGTGAAATGATAAATGATTTGTTTTGGCACGATTATGCGTACCACCTAAAGTGGATACTCGATGAAATGAGATATAGTGAACGAAAATGTCTTATGATGATTACATGTGAGGTCGGAATGAGACTACTCGAAGAATAGTAATTAATATCAAAATTTGTAATTTAAATTTCTAGGATGCCACCCAGAGGACGCCCACGTATAAGGCCAATAAAAGAAATTGACGAAGTACAAGAAGAAATGGAGGCACCACCGCCACCGCCACCTCCACCTCCACCTCTAAGAAAAATCGGAGAGATATTTGCACAATAGAAAATGCCAACCTCTTATAATTCTGAAAGCCCATAAAAAGCTACCATCTGGGTAAGAGGAATGGAACGAATCTTCTGATTCCTAGAATGCACCGATGCAGAGAAAATGATATGTGTACCCTACCAGCTGCAAGGTGAAGCAGACCACTGGTGGGAGCGTCATCTGAGTACTTTAACTGAGGAACAAGTTGCCGCCCTCACTAGGGAAGACTTCAAGGCAGAATTGTATAAGAAGTACATCCCCGAGACGTACATGATTGAAATAGAAATAGTGTTCCTAAACCTGAAATAGGGACGTGACTCAGTCAAAGAATGTGACCGTAAGTTCTGCGCATTATCGCGTTATGCACCTGACCAAATTGACACGGATGTTAAGAAATCCAAGAGATTTCGATCCGGAATAAGGTAAGAGATCAAACAGCCCTAGCTTGCTTGTAAGGGCTAACCTACAAAGTCACATTGGGATGAGCTCTAACAGTTAAGGCAACATTGCCTAAGCATGTGAATGCACAAGCCTTTCCTAGTCAGCAACCTCGAAAGGATCAAAAGTGTAGGTTTGACCAAGTGCAACGTTGTGACTTCAAGTCGGACCACCAATCACGGAAAAGATCATGGCAAGGAGAAATCATATGGGAAAGGAATGCCTGACAAGGGCCACTACCTGTTATCACTACGGAAAGATACCGCTGATAGGATAACCGAGTTAACTATACCCACAACCTCCATAATCAACAAATGAATCAGATTGGGAATAGACAAAATAGGCCACCTCCGCCAAGGATGGATGCATCACAAAAATAAAACCAGGAACCCTGCACCTCAATCAAATCGTTAAGGTAGAGCGTTTTTCTTAACGCAAGGAACCGATAAGAGAACACGGAAAACCTCTTAGGTATTTATACGATCGTGAATATACTTGTCATCATACAATTCGATACTAGAACCTTGCACTAATTCATTTCTTAAGCACACGTAGATCTGTTAATTTTGGAAAAGAAGACTAAAGAGAATACATTAGATGTTGTAACCCCCACCGGAGAATCTTCCCCATAGCACGTTGTTGAACGCGTTTAGAAATCCAACTAGGAACGGGCATGATCTTGATTGATAATTCGAACGTAATAGAGCTAGCCAACATCGACATCATTCTCGGAATGAACTGGTTGATCGAACAATAAGCTGCAGTAGATTGCAAGGAGAGGAGAACCTCGTTCAACAACCCTAGTGGAAGAACCAGCAAATTCAACGGCCTTAGTTGGAAGAAACAAGTACCTATAGTGTCAACATTACACGGATCGGAGAAATGAGGAAAGAAGCGAGCTACGCCTACCTAGTTTGTTTAGAAAGCGACGAATCAAAAGATGAAGACATTCGAAACATACCGATAGTGCGAGGATTTGAAGACATATTTCCAGAAGAGCTACACGGAATGCCAACCAAAACGACAATCAGAATCTGCGATAGAATTAGAACCAAGAAGGCACAACAATATCGAAAACACCCTATATAATGGCAACGATAGAACTGCGAGAACTGAAAGTTCAAGACTGCGAGGACTCCTAGATTTTTGGATTCATAAGACACATTGTCCAACTCGGAGGAGCGTCAGTAATGTTCGTGAAGAAGAAAGATGGATCGTACACACGTGCATCGACCAACAAGAACTCAACATTTTAACGCTGAAGAAGAAATACCGTTTGCCTGGAATAACCAACCAAAAGGAGCAAGCATCTTTTGAAAATCGATCTCAAATCGGGCTACGTCAGCTGAAGATGCGAGAAGAGGATATTCCCAAAACAACCTTTCGTACGAGATACGGACACTACAATTTCATCGCGATGTCATTTCGATTAACAAACTTGCCAGCGGTATTCATATACCTAATGAATGGAGTCTTCCACCCATATTTGATTCGACTCATCGTAGTAATCATAGACGACATCTTGGTTACTCCAAAGGAGAGCAAGAGCATCAAGAGCATCTTAGGATTGCCCTAGAGACATCAAGAATAGAGGAGCAATACGCCAAGATTAGCAAGTGTGCTTTTGGCTAAAAGAAGTAATGTGCTTAGGACACATCATCTCTAAAGAAGGGATAAAAGTAAATCCGAACAAAGATCCAAGCGACTTAGGAATGGAAGTCACCCAAGAACCTGAATGAAATACGGAGTTCCCTAGGATTGGTTGGTATTATCAACGTTTTATTGAAGGATTTTCTAAGATAGCGAGACCGACGACTCAACCACTGAGAAAAGTTGCAAAGTACTTGTGGACCAAAGCTTGTGAGAAAAGCTTTCAAACGTTAAAATAGCTACTAACCACTGCATCTATATTAACCATACCCAAAGATGGGAAAGACTTTGAGGTCTACACGGACAATTCAAAGAATGGTGTAGGATGCGTGTTAATGCAAGGCGAAAGAGTGATTGCCCAGGCTTCTCGGCAGTTAAGGCCACACGAGCTCAACTACCCGACTCATGATCTAGAACTCATTGTCGTAGTACATGCACTGAAGATATGAGGACGCCACTTGTCTGGTGCCAAATGTATAATCTACACTAACCACAAGAGTTTGAAATACTTCTTCGAGAAGAAGGAGTTGAACATGAGATAAAAGAGATGGTTGGAATTAGTCAAGGATTATGACATAACAATCCATTACCATCCGGAAAAACCAACAAAGTTGTCAATGTCGTAAGTCAAAAGGGGTACGCGAAAGTAGCGTGCTTGACAGCAACTGAAAGTATAATAAGAGAATTCGAGAAGCTTAACCTTGAAATTATTATCTCAAGCAACACAGGAGAAATAAACCTAGCAATAATGACTATAATACCTAATCTAAGACAAAGGATCATAGAAGCTCAATGACAAAGTGAGCAACCTTAGAAGTTTCGAACAAGAGTTCGACTGAGAAACTAAAAAGGTTTCATAGAGAAACCAAAAAGTGCCTTGTACTTCAAAGGCAAAATTTGTGCTCCAGAGAATGAGGAACTAAAGAAAAAAAAATCTTGAGATAGACGCACGATACCCTGTATGTCGCACATCAAGGAGGTAACAAAATGTAACAAGATTTGAAGCAATCCTTCTAGTGGGAAGGAACAAAATGAGATGTAGTCAAATATGTCAAGAGTTGCATAACCCGTCAACATGTAAAAATGCTACATTAGAGTGGCGTAAAGGAAAGTTAAAATCGTTGGAAATCCCCAAGTGGAAGTGAGAGCACATAACGAATAACTTTGTAATGAATTTACCCAAGTTACTTAAGAAGAATACGAGCATATTGATAATCGTAGATAGTTTGACTAAAAGCGCTCATTTCTTACCGATATAGACCACTTGTAGATAAAAAGTAGGCACTTATCTACGTGAAAGAAATAATTCGATTTTATGGAATACCCAAGTTCATTACCTCCGATAGAGATGCTAGATTTACATCCAGATTCTGGATCAGTTTACAAAAAGATTGGGAACCCGACTAAAATTTTAGCACAACTTATCACCCGCAGTCCAATGGACAATCGGAGAGGACGGTTCAAATCCTAGAAGATATGTTGAGAGCCGTAGTGTTATACCAAGGGTTAAATTGCGAACAAGTGTTGCCACTAATCGAATCCTCTTACAATAATAGCTACTAATCGACCATCAAAACCCCATTTGAAGTGTTATACGGTAGAAAGTGTAAATCACCCCTTTATTGGTATGAAGTAGGCGAAAGACAAGCATTAGGACCCGAAAAAATCGAAGGTATGACTCAATCCTTCAAACAAATCAAGACGAGGATAAAAGAGGCTCAGGATCGACAGAAGTCGTATGCTGACACCCAATGAAGCGAATTGATGTCCGAGATTGGTAACAAAGTATTTTTGAAAGTATCACCCTCGAAGTGAAAAATGCGTTTTGGGATGCTTAGAAAATTTAAGTTGCGATTCATTGGACCATTCGAAATCTTAGAGAAAGTTGGTCCTATTGCGTACCAATTAGCTTTACCGCCTAGGATAAGAGATATTCGCAACTTTTTCCCACTTGTCGCAATATCAAAAATACGTCCATGATCCAAGACACATGATTTACCACCACGAAGTGAACGTGCAACCGAATCTACAATATCAAGAGATGCCACAAACGATCATCGATTGGAAAGTTCAAGAGCTTTGTACGAAGAAGATCCCAATGGTTAAAGTGCTTTGGAAACGCTACGACACGGAAGAAGCGAAGTGAGAACTATAAGAAAGTATGGAGAACAAGTACCCAGAGCTATCCGAGCGACGATTGCAATTTTTGGGACGAAAATTTATGTAATAGGGGTAGGATGTAACACCCCGCATTTTTCGTGCCATATTTTCTATGCTAAATAATTATTTAAACACGCACACCGATGATTAAAGCCCCAAATAAATTAATCTATCACCTATAGTTAATTTTGGCCCTCATGTTATTATTATTATTATATGGGCTACATAAATTAATTTGAGTCCAAGTATTAATTCAAGAAGATTGTTGGGCTAGTGAACCCAATTGATTAATTCTACACTTTTGGGCCAACTTGGAATAATATTAATTCAGGTCCATTCTACTCTAGAAATATTAATTAAATCCCATGAGGATTTATTTAAGGACTAATCGCGTATATTAATCGATACAAATATTATTCAAAAATTAATTCCAAGAGGAAATTCGGAATTAAAATTCCTAAATTACTATATATAATTTTTGGCCCTCTAGCCTTAATTAATTAAAGGCACATTATTGTATGTATGTGAATAAACTCGACATTGATTCCGAGGAAATATTCCGAAAATTATATTACTAAATTTCCCTACCAATTTCTACCCTATTAATTTAAGAAAAGGAAATTTTAGAAAATTCCAACCTTTTATTATAAGATGGGGAAATTGATATAATATTTAATTAGATCAAATATGCGAGTGGATGGAGGAATGACCAAAGTGGGTCTTTTAGAAGAAAAGTCATGTCTTACCTCTTAAATTATTGAAGGGCAAATAGGGAATGAAAAATTGGACACCATCATTGCAATTATAGGAAATCATGCATGATAATTAAGTTGAACACTCAATTTCTCTCTCCCTCACCCACTTGATCGACCATCACCCTTCTTCCACCACCAATTACACTTCATCTTCTACCTCTCACCATTTTGAACACCCTACAACCTCCATTGAAGCACCAAGCTTGCAGCCACCTTCAAACCACCATAACCTACCTCAAAACTACTCAAATCACCACCATATTTCACCAATCTCACCCCCACACCTTCCACTTTCTATTAAGCCAAGTAGCTCCCCTAGATTTTAAGTTTCAAGAATCAACCAAGGCTGAAAATCCTAGATCCATGGAGGTATGTTGAAGATCAAAGGTGTACAAGAAGATTAGAGCAAGGAAACACCAAGATCTAACTAGCAAGGAACACTTTCGAGTTTTTGGAGGAGAGAACCCAAATCTGAACCTAAACCCCTAAGGTAACCCCTTATTTACCCTCTTTAGATCCTCCTAAGTATGATTATAAGATTGCATGTATGATCAAGAAACCCCATATCGAATTTGAAGCTATATGACGAACTAGGGTTGATAATATGCATGTTTGATGACCAATATTCACTATGTTGTTGTTGATTGATGATATATTCCTTGTATGCATGATATAGCTTGATATCTATGTTATAGGATCATGATATGAGGTGTTGGATGTCTGAAATTGAACATATATGTTGTTGGATGATGAGTTGCCACGAATTTATACATGTCAAAGTTAAATGAGTATGCTGCGAGGAAGTCTGTAAAATGATCTCTCTGTTTTGTTGTAGATGTCATGTCAAATGGAACTCAATGGATTTGAAATTTAAATTTGTAATAATTTAATGTGTTAGGAAGATTTTATGTATTGCTTTCATATCAAAATACTATGTGGTTTGAAAGTTATGCTCTCTACATTAAAATATGTCATTCTGTGTTGCATGTCAAAAATCGATTTTGAAACAGCACTTAGTCACCTTAGAAAATCTTCAAAGTTTATATTTAGGTTTTTATCCTGTTTTAGAGTCTGCATATGAAATTTCAAGTCTTTATCACTAGTATTTTGGTTACAATTATTTTTTGAACTCTGCACCCCTGCTTTAGCCCGTAGCAATAACATTCTGGAAAATCAATATCCCCCAGCCCGTATCTTCCAAACGAAAAATGATTTTCACAAACCATCAATTGGATAATATTCATATTTAAAAATAGTTTTTACATATAAAATTTCATACTCAAATTCTCTGTACATTTTAATTCGCATCATTTTGAAAATAGGGTCACATTTAGATACATGACTAGGAGAATTTCACTAAGTTAAATAACATAGAGTCATTTGCTTGCATTCATATATTTTTCAAAAACTAATAGGCACATTTTCTCAAATTAAGAATACTTTTAAAAACATGTTGCATCTTTAATTGATCACTCATTTACATTTAGAATTAGGACATTAACATGATTTAAATTAAACTATTTGCATCACTAGGAAAAGGTTATAAATAAATATAGGAGCATACTTGATCAAAAGAGGCTAATGAATTATGTGTAATAGTTAAAAATATTTAAATTATTGAGCATTATATGTAGACAATGATAATGCATGCATGTGATTAATGATAAATAAAAATGAATGATAATATTGTAGGCTTAGATTGAAGTGTCACATGAAGCACATTAATATGATTATCATGCTTGTTGATTGAAATAGCTAATGCATGAAACTACATGAACACACCTAGTAATTAAATGTTAAACAATCTAGGTGTTGGTGATTGTCATAAGGAAGCTTCAACTAGTTGCACCAAGTAAACATTCATCTTATAATTAAGGTGGGCACTACTTTATCATATCTTCTTTTGGTTTGTTCTTAAAATGATTTCTAAACGAAAATGAATGAAGTTTTGATTTTTGTGAAAAGAGATGAATCACCGTTAAATTGTTTGGTGCTTTCCAATGCCACGAGCATTGTGGAGAGATAAGGAGGAGGGCTCGATCACCCTCTCGGCGGGCCAAGTTGGAGAGATAAGGAGGAGGGAGGAGTTGTAACCCTCATGCGTGTATCACGCAGTTTATGTGAATTATACGAAATGATCATTTACGTTGCACCACAAAAATGAGTGGGAATTCCCATGTGAGGTAAAATTGTTTTTGAGCATGCATAAGTTTGAATTCAATAAAACCTTTATGTAATGCTTGTGTGAAACGGTGATTTCATCATATATATATATGTATTTGGTTTTCGGGACACCGTGAACACTGGGTACGCGGAGTACTCAGCCCCTGTGTGTGTTTTTCCCCACATGCAGGTACAAGGTGATGGCGGTGGCGGCTGCGTTGTGGTAAAAGTGGGAAGAAGATTATTAAATGTAATCTCATTATCGATGTAATCTTTTGTGTTATCTCAAACTCCCTTACCCATTGTTTGGCATGAGATTATCTTTTGGCATGTCTATTTGAATCCCATGAAGTTGTTGAAATTGTAAACCCATTTGAAACTATTACTTGAATTTCTTTTGATGTTTGAACCCATTATGGCTTGATCTACCTTGATTCATATGACATATTTTTCTTGGTGACTAATTTGATTTGATTGTCATCTGTGAAAGAATTTAGTGCCCGAGTTTACTATTAACATCGAGGTGTTGAAGAATTCAATTCAACACTGCAGAATTCAATATGTCTGACTAACATAGTAATGTTAAACAGAATGTTAGACAAAGTTTAACAGGAAGTTTTACATGCAGCGGAAATTTAACGCAGACACAAAGAATTAATTTCACGAGTCTAGGGTTTCTAAACTCGCGAGAGCCTCACGGCCAAAAATAGATTTTACTATAATAATGAAGTTTACACAGTAAAATCGAAATAACAAATATCCAAAACCCTTCTCGGTTCACTCCCTCGAAGAACTTTGAATTTACATTGAAGTAGAGACTACAACTATGAAAGACGTACTTACGAACACACGATTCAACCCTAAAAACTCCTCTACCGTTGGATTCACTCTCCGGAGGTAGGATCCTTCTTCGGCTTGAATATCTTCGTGAGTTGAAAGCACTAGAACAATGAACGAAAACTGGAACGCCTTGCTTGAAAGAAATCTCGTAGAATAAAATAAGTCATCCCATCTTTCTTCGCACCCCAGCACCCTTTATATAGGTTTAGATGTGTGTAGCCTCGTGCTAGATATGTATCTTTGTATATATATCTCAACTGCAAAGATTAGAGGAAATTAGGTAAAGATATGTGAAAGATATATATGAAAGATATGAAAAGATTTGAATTTATCTTTAAAGATTAGGAAGTAAATCTATTCAAATATATCCAAAAGTCAAATATATTCGTTCCTAAATCTTTATAAAATATATATCTATCTTAGAATAAACTGAATATACGAAAATAAATAAATATGAATTAATAAGGAATGATAAGATTAAATCAGCAGGACAGTCTAACACTACGGTGTTTAACATAGCTTCGACTTTAACACCAGCGAAGGTTAAACATTGCATCTTCAATCTCCCCCTTAAGCTTATCATTCCTGTAAGCATTCCAAACACAATACTTGTAATTCAGTTCTATTCGACCTGCACAGTGAGATATTAAACTGCACCATAAAAGATATTAGACTTTTCATACAAACATAAAAACTAAATATTCTCCCCCTGAATGATTGCTGGAAAGAAAAGCTTAAGATTTCATGAAAAGTCCTTATCCAACACCAAGAAATTCAGCCCACACAACATCCAAGTTCACTTGATCAAGAAAAGGGAAACTGAGTTTAACACCAACTTTAACACCCCTATACTTCTGAACAAACTGTGACACCAAAGTACTCAACAATGATTAAAGATCCCTTTCTTTTTCTCTTTTTTTTGTTTGTTTTTTTTTTGTTTTAATAAGGAAACGAACAGAAACTGCAAGCCTTCAAACTTTAACATCAGAGTGTTATACCCGTATAAACAACTGATCTGATAAAGAACATTGTCATATGCCATATTCCACAGAGATAGTGTTCCTAATAACATCCTATCTCCAGTACTTAGCTTGTGACATACAAATTCAGCATGTATTACCTCATCATTCAACATGTTCCACATAGATAGTGTTTCTAGTAACATCCTATCTACAGTACTTTGAGAAATGACGATCGTACATGACAAACATACTCATTGTTTTGACATTAAGGCCTCACTCTTGTGCCTACCGTCTTATAACATGAGTTTTATACTCCATGTGTTGATATTAAGGCCTCACTCTTGTGCCTACCGTCTTATAACATGAGTTTTTTTTTTAATCAGATCTTTAACACAAAAGGATATCACACAGCCGATGATAAAGAATCAGGCAAGCAGAACAAAAACTGAATAACAACTGAATGTTGATCGACTCAAAATTTACAATGATCAACATCCTACTCATACGAATTTAAGGAGCATTACACATACCAAGAGATTTTCTAAGATAAGAGAATCTCTCAAAGTCAAGGGCCTTTGTAAAAATGTCTGCAATTTGATCTTTAGTAGGAATGTGTTTAAGTGAGATAAGATCGTTTTCCACTAAATCTCGAATAAAGTGGTGTCGAATATCTATGTGCTTAGTTCTAGAATGTTGGACTGGATTTTTTGAAATCTCAATAGCACTAGAATTGTCACAGAACAATGTTAAAGTTTCAGAAAACATACCGTAATCTTCAAGCATTTGTTTCATCCATACGAAATATGCGCAAGAACTTGCTGCAGCAATGTACTCGGCTTCAGCCGTTGAAAGAGATATACAATTTTGTTTCTTACTTGACCAAGACACAAGATTTGCTCCAATCAGAAAACATCCACCACTAGTACTTTTTCTATCATCAACATCGCCAGCCCAATCAGCATCACTGTAACCTGTGATGTTAGTACCAGTATCTTTTGCATACCACAATCCCTTGTTTGAAGTTCCAGATATATATCGAATAATTCTTTTAACAACTTTCATATGAGATTCTTTGGGGTCAGACTGGTATCTAGCACAAACACCAACACTAAAAAGTATATCAGGCCTACTAGCAATAAGATATAACAAACTACCTATCATTCCATGGTATTCAGTAGGTTCACAACTAACACCACTACTATCTTTGCAAAGTTTAACACCCTAGGGTTTGCGCCGGATGCGCCCGCGCCGCCACCACAGACCGCATCGCCGGTCTCCGCCTCCCGAGCCATCGCCACACCACCTTGCTCCGCCTACTAACGCCAACCGAGGGAGGGAAGACGGCCGCCGGTGTGCGCAGGGTTGCGCAGGCCTGCCGCGCGCGTGCGTGCCTGAACCCTAGGGTTCCGCCGCGTCGCGCACGCGCCCGCGCCACTGGCCGCACGCCGCCACCCTGCCGCCTTCGCCTGCCTTCCCTCACATCGCCGGTCCCGGCCTGGAGCTGCCGCACCGTGCCTGGCCGGCTGTGGGCCGCGCGGCTGCTGCCCCGCCGCTCGCAGAAACCCTAGGGATTCTGCGCAGCTGCACCACCATCGTGGCTGTTGTGCGCCTGCGCCGCCGTGCCCCTCGCCGCGCACGACCGCCGTGCACGGCCTGCTGCCGTGTCGGCGCCATCGTGTGTCGTCGTGTGGTCCTTCGTTCTTCATGTTCTTCGTGTTCTTCGTTCTTCGTTTTACAAATTTAATTTTGAAATAACAGAATTACATGGAATAGTTCTAATTACAATTTTAAAAAATCTAAATCTAACCACGGATTTATCTCTTGGGTGAAAAATGAATCCATATAAATGGGCGGATTAACCCGAGAACCACGAGGACGAAAAACATACAATCAATCCAAAAACCATTCATTACATGCATTCAATAATAATAATCATGCATGATCATAGGCAATATTATTTTTCTGATAGAGCTAATTAATTAAACCTGGCTCTGATACCAATTAAAGGGATTCGTGAACTGAATCACGAAGTCCGTTTGTCAAGGATCGTTAATTGGAATATCTAAAATAAATTGCTATGTCTATGAACAATCCTAGCATGCTCCTATATTATTATGCATTAGAAGGTTTATGCGGAATACCTGGATCGATGAACACTGAAGAACGCGTGCGCGGAGATACCCTTTGATCTTTCCCACGCACAAGGATTTAATTTCCTAACAGATTGAGGAAATAAATCTATGAAAATAATATAATTATTTTCGAAAATAAAGAGGAGAGAGAGAAGAAGAAAAATCCTCCTGATTTGATCTTCTGATCTGTATCCCAACTCGATCAGAAAATCCGGTGAAGATTCTCTATCAGATCTCTTGCCCGGTTGAGAAGCAGAATTTCCTCCTCGTTCTCAGATCTTAGTCGATCACCACAGCTCCCAGAACTGGTTTGCTATGTGCAACTTATGATCTTGTGGTGTATTGAGATCTGTGGAACTGAGGCCTATTTATAGGAATATACTGGACTCCTATTGGGCTTGAGTTTCATGGGCCAGACCAGGGACCAAAATGCAAATAGCAAATAAGGCCTATCAATTAATTAATTCTCATATTCAACCCAGAATATAATTAATTAATTAATATTGATTCATTACACCAGAGAATCAATACTGTCCTACCTCTTTGCTACCACGTTTTTAGGTACGGGTTGCATAGGCTCGGTATATCCCCACATTTAAGGTTACAGACATTCGTTAATTAATTTAAGCTCTGACAAGCTATTTAATTAATTAACATCTTATATTCCTGAATCAATTCACTCAAACCTTTTCACTTATGCTTGAACTTAATCAGCCTGCAGGACTTAGCATAACGAACCTTTTGAGCTGTTCAGGGAATGTCACCATCCTATACTGGATGTGGTTACCTAGTTCCAATACCAGACAGTCATACACAAACTGCTATTACCCAAGATACAGATATACAAGCTCAACTAGAGCCTTTCACTGCAACTCAAAGTAATACACAATTTGCATATACTTCTGTACCTTCATTTAGGCTTAGGATCTCGTCAAGCCATAGAGATATAGATTCTTTTAATGTCAGATAAAAGAATCGATCTCGACTTAGGTCCTTATCAATGTGTGCCCCACACCAGCATACCAAGCCATCCAAGATAAGATGCTTATTACTGCGTATGTTGCAGCCTACACAAACAGTTTATCCTGGAACTGTCTCAGCTGTGATAACTACTTATATCTCGCTAGGTCAAACGATCCATACGATCTTCCGTGATCTTCTACACACCGTATGATCTCCCTATCGAAGAGATAAGAGGATAATTGCATTTGCGACACATGTTTGTTAATTCAGACAGGAGATGAACATACAACAATTATGATTCCCAGTATATTAACCAATCGACCTTGTACATAATATACCAATCATAATGCTTTCAGTATATAAATCCATCAATCTCCCACTTATACTCAAAGCATTATACAGGTGCTTTCCAGAGTATAACGCGTCTAAACTAATCTAGCTATTACATCAAACATTCTACGTGGATAGCTTTGCCCTCAGCCCAAGGTTACATACATGCATCTCGTAGACCTTCTGAGGCAGAGCCTTTGTGAATGGATCCGCTAGATTATTTCTTGTATCAATCTTCTCTACTAGCACATCACCCCTTGCTACGATTTCTCGTATAATATGGTACTTCTTTTCAATGTGTTTTGTTGCTCTGTGAGTTCGTGGTTCCTTTGAATTAGCCACAGCTCCCGAATTATCACAGTATATCGTGATTGTCTTGGGCAGCTTAGGAATCACGTCCAACTCCAGAAGGAAGTTTCGAAACCATACCGCTTCTTTCGAAGCTTCCATGGTGGAGTCCGCAATGCACTTCTGCTTTGCACTCCTCCATGATATGGCCCCACCTCCTAATGTAAACACATAGCCAGAGGTGAACTTCTTTTCGTCTCGGTCTGCCTGGAAATCCGAATCAGTATAACCCACAGGGCACAACTCTTCACACTGATAGACGAGACAGTAGTCTCTAGTCCTTTTCAGGTATTTGAGTATGTGCTTTACTAAGGTCCAATGCGCCTGTCCAGGGTTAGACTGGTATCTCGCTACCATGCCTACAGCAAAGCAGATATCTGGCCTCGTACGTAGCATTGCATACATGAGGCTCCCCACGGCCGATGCATACGGCACGTTCCTCATTTCATCTTTCTCCCTTTGTGTCATCGGACACTGATCCTTGGAAAGATATATGCTATGTCTGAAGGGTAACAGACCTTTCTTGGCAGTTTGCATGCTGAAACGGGCAATCACAGTATCCACATATGATCCTTGAGACAAGGTCAGCATCCTCTTATTGCGCTCCCACAATACTTTTACCCCTAGGATGTATCCTGCCTCCCCAAGGTCCTTCATATGAAACTGCTCGGATAACCACCCCTTTATTCCCGACAATACTTCCACATTGTCGCCAAATAGGAGAATATCATCTACATAAAGTGCAAGGAACACCACGCTTCCGCTGACACATAGACGGTACACACAACTCTCGTTTGAGCATTGTGAAAATCCATAGGATTTAATCACTTCATCAAAGCGCAGATTCCATGACCGTGAATCTTGTTTAAGTCCATACAGCGACTTCCTTAGCTTCTAGACCAAATGTTCTCCGCCTTTCTGCTCATAACCTTCTAGCTGTTGCATATAGATGTCCCTACCTTCTTCAAGGTACCCGTTTAGAAACGCGGTTTTGACATCCATCTACCAGATTTCCAGGTCCTTATGTGCTGCTATGGCTAGGAGTATACGAATGGACTTAAGCATGGCTACCGGTGAGAAGGTCCCGTCATAGCCTACACCTTCTTTCTGACTATAACCCTTCGCCACCAGCCTTTCTTTAAAAGCTGTAATTTCAACATTCGCTCCTTTCTTTCTTTTGTATACCCATTTGCACCCTATGGCTCGACAGCCATCTGGCAAATCAGTTTTCTGGTATACATCCATAGCCGTAATGGATTCTCTTTCAGAATCCATGGCAATCAGCCATTTGTCTGCATCTTTATCAGATACCGCCTCGTCATATGTCCAGGGATCGGTATCATCTAGTTCGTTTTCCGGGATCAAGTCAGAAGACTCTCCCACAAACATGTACCTTTCGGGTTGGTGGACAACCCTCCCACTACGACGAGGCATCTGAACCGTGTCAGTAGTTGGCACAGTACGCATTGGTCTCATACCTTGCATTAGTGGCTGTTGTTAACTGTAGTGTGACTACAGAACCAATGTGCAAGTATACACAATCCACAAGTAATATAGTCAAGTGAGACCAGATATCGAAACCAAGGGAGTGTATGATCAAGCCGTGCACACAATATTGCTTCCAAAATAGGTTTGGTACTCGAATTTAAATGTGTAATAAACAAAAGTGAAAAGCAAACTGATATGAACAAGATTAACAACCCTTCTGATCATAAACTAATCACAAATGATCACTAACAGGTGCAAACAAAGGAAGAGAAACACACTTGAGTTATAGATTTTCAATCTTTCACTGTCCTATATGCTAGAGCATAGGTCTCGCATGAACTGAACCTAAGAACTTTTCTAAATCTGCCTAGCAAACTGTCGTCCCACTAGATCTACACTTCCCTACCAGGAATCATATGCCTATGTACTCCACAGTATTCGAGTGATGGCTCAATAAACCTAGCTCTGTTCTAGTTGAGTTATCTCCTATGTCTACGGGAGTAACACAATTGCCTAGAATCCCCTCGGCCTATATCTCTTGTCGGTTTCCATAGGTGGGATGTTTCTATTCACTGTCGTGCTCAAGAAACGAGTAAGAACAGGATTAAAGACAAGAACAGATTTCAGCAAAACCAAGCATTAACATATATTCAAGATCAAATCAAAAATCCACAACCCAAGTGCAAAATAACTTAGCTCATATTTAAACTAAAAATAAAATAAAACATGTTCCTACTATCCTTCATTGTATTAGCTCAAAACATAAACTAAAGAAGCAAGAAAACCAGCAACACTGTGTCCAGCTGCTGCTGCTCCTCTCCTTCCTCCATCTCTACGCAGCCCCCCTAAGTTTTCTCTCTCTCAAATGTGGCTTGTTGAGGAAGAATGGTTCATGTCCTCCCTTCTTGTGCCCTACTTTATCCAACAAAGTGTGTGCTGCCTCTTTTGCACTTGTGTGCTGTCTCCAAAATTCGAGTGACACTTGTCAAGCTAGAAACAGCCCTGAAAAGCACCTTTTCTTTTGTGACAGCAAAGTGGTCCCCCCATGGTGCAGTCTCTCAGCTCCCAGTAATGCTACTCCTATGCTCTAGCATAACAGTCAGCAGATTACTCTTTCACTCCTTTTGCTTGAAACCTGGTCAATCTCACTCATTTCCTTGCAAAACAACTACAAACAGCAAAACACAACTATACAAGACACAAAATGCAGACAAAGGTAAATACAACACAATAACAACTTAAAATGGGTTAGAAACACTCAAGGGAACATAAAAGTCACCAATAAAACACTAAAATAATAACTCCTAAAGGGAGTTATCAGTGGCAGTGTTGGTATAGCCTCACCTGTTGTAGGTGGATTTACCACTACATTGGGCTTTCCTGATGGAATTGCTTCTTTGTCCTCAAGCTCGTGGAGGACAATTTCACTCTTGGATCTGTGGTTTCTTACATATTCGTCCTCCAAGAATCTCGCGTTGGTACTGACAACGACTTTCTGATTCTCAGGACAATAGAAGTAACCACCTTTCGTTTGCCTGGGATATCCTACAAACAGCATCAACTTACACCTACTTTCTAACTTATCAGGTTCCTTTGTCAGCACATATGCTGGACAACCCCAAACCCTCACTCTGTTCAAACTAGGCTTTCGCCTATACCAGAGTTCCAGAGGTGTTTTAGGAACTGATTTAGAAGGTACCAGGTTAAGAAAATAGGCCGTTGTCTCCAAGGCATATCCCCAAAACAAAATCGGCAAGCTTGCATAACTCATCATCGACTTGACCATTTCCAAGAGAGTTCTATTTCTTCTTTCCGCTACACCATTTTGTTGAGGGGTTCCTGGTGCAGTCCACTGGGACGTAATCCCGTTATCTGACAAGTACTGCAAGAACTCATTACTGAGGTATTCTCCACCACGATCTGATCGTAGTGTCTTGATAGTCTTACCAAGCTTCTTTTCTACCTCAGTTCTAAACTCTTTGAATTTCTCAAAGCATTCAGACTTATGGCGAAGCAAATAGACATAACCGAATCTTGAGTAATTGTCAATGAATGTGGCGAAATACTCATAACCTCCACGAGCTTGCGTGGACATTGGTCCACATAAGTCAGAGTGGATCAATTCCAACACATTCTCTGGTCGAGACTGACTTGCCTTAAAAGGCCTGGTCGTCATCTTTCCTTCTATACAGGACTCACAGATTTTATACGGTACCACTTGGAAAGAATCCAAGAGCCCATCGCATGCTAATCTTTTGATCCTCTTTAGATTGATGTGACCTAGTCTCAAGTGCCAGAGATATGTTTGATCCTCATTGGAAGAAAACTTTCTCTTTAAATGATTATTATTATTGGATGAGTTTGCAACATTCACAGAAGATTTATGCATACAATCAATGATATAGAGAGAGTCAATCAGTTTGCCATGACAGATAACACCGTTATTACCAATGATAGAAACTCCACTATAAAAAATAACTGAATATCCATCACAAAATAACTTGGAAACTGAAATTAAGTTCCGCCGAAAAACCGGCACATATAAAACATCTCTCAAAATCAGAACATTGTTTTCAAAGCATAAAGTAAAATCTCCAATGGCTACTGCTGAGACTCGCTCTCCGCTGCCCATTGAGATGGTAATCTCGTCATGCCTCAGCTGCCTTGTCGGCCTGAACCCCTGCAAAGTATAACAAACATGATCAGTAGCTCCAGTATCCACTACCCAAGAATGGGTAGAACCAATGCTAAACATGTTTCCGTTATAAATGCACATGACATACCTTGTCTACCCGTGCTAGGCACTAGACAATCTACTTCACTTCGCTTGCGTTTGCATGGCCTGATGACACCTTCTGCTAAATTAGCTTCATCTAACCTTTTAAGCATTTCCTTTGCTTCAGCAACTGTCTTGTCAAAAGATGACAAAGTTGGAGCAAATTCTAATGCCCTAAGATTAGAATCCTCTCGTATCAGGAGTAAGAGTAACTCAGGAAGAGTGAACTCACGCCTGGTACCGAGGGACTTGATGAAATCATCATAAGAATCAGAGAGAGAGTGCAGGAGAATCAGTATTTCTGCCCGCTTACTGACTTGTCCACCTCTCATTCTGTACTTTCTCATAATTCTCATCATACTGATAAAGTGCAGAAGCAACGAACTCCCATCAGTCATTCTCTTGCAGATCAGGTCCTCTACAAGATTGTAACTAACAGTTCGTCTCACCTTTCCATAAACCTTCACAAGGTCCCTCCATATCTCAACAGTAGATCCGAACTTCTTGTACATGAGCTTTAATTCTCTAGACAAACTCTTCATGATGAGTTTGCGAGCAAACCCATCAGAAGCTACCCATCTGTCATAGAACTCTCGCTCATAACCAGTACAGTTCCAATACTTAGGAGTTAGGGGGTCCATGTAAAGTATATGGGCATGTTTTGCAGTGCAGAGTGTTGAGGTTCGATTTCACGAGGAAATGGAGCCCTTAGAACTTCATGAGTAGTCACAGATAATAACGATAATTGGAAAAGACAAACGAGAATTAAAGGCCAAAAATCGAATATGCAGTAAATGAAATGATGCTAGTATAACCGCATTCGATAATGAAAAGAATCTGTATAGATTTTGGCAGAGTTACGGCTATATTTTGCTACCAGAGAATCGATACAAAAATTGAGCCTCCTGCCCCTATTTATAGACAGGATAGGGGCAGGCAAGCAGCAGCTAACCCTAGCCGTCGAGCAACAACGGTTCGCCGAGAATGTCAGAGCGGCTGCGGATTTTTCGGAGGTGGTTAGGGTTTCAGCGCTCGGACACCGCTAAGGGTTTCCCTTCCTGGAGCGCCTCTATGTCGACCTGCTCAGATCCTCGATGGCGAGGCGCTTTGGTCCTCGGTGGCGAGGCCTTGACTTAGGCAAATTCAGCATCTCGTTGGCTTTGGTTAGCCGGTCTTCTGGGTTGGACTTATTTGCATGGGCCGACTTATCCGTTGGGCCTGGACTCGTGGGCCTAGCCCCAACAATAGCCCCTTTTGGTTGCAGGGTCTGCTCGGGGCAGGCCGTGGAAGCAAAACCTCGAGTCGGGACTCGGTACAGAGTGCGGAAGTTCGAGGTGTCCAAGAGACTATCCTCGGGCCCAAGAGATACTTCCGGAGAGAGTAACTCCGCATGAGAGTAGCCGGGATACTACTCCCGGTCCACACGAAGGTTCCGAGGGAACGCAAGCGTGCGACCGTGCAGGGAATACCGGGGTATTGTCCTGCGGGCTAAGGCGTGAGTCCGGGGGTCACGCGAGTTAGAACTATTCCGGGGAATGTTCTCTTGCACTGAGCGGGGCTCTCATGCGCGCACTCTGTTCTGGCTCCATAGAGCGCTAGCGGGGTGAGTTATAGCGGATCGTAGGACGCCTGGTGAGCTCCTGTGAGGAGGCCTCACGTTCCCGTAAAGGGCGTCGATCGCGTTATAGTTCTCCCTGCTGGGGGTTGACGGCGCTCAGGTCTCCCTGGGCGGGTCGATGAGGAGGAGGCAAGCACCTCGAGATCGAGGCTCGGGGGTACCTCATTATCGAGGCTCTTATTTTGACTTTGCCGCCTTCAGGGTGGCATATTTGTAATTTCGATCAACGTCGGGGTCAGTTCTGGAACGTGAACGGTTTCCCTTTCTATTTCATATATATATATGATTTTCCACCCCACTCCGTCACTTTGCAGTTTCGATCTCTTTACGGAATTCTCTCGTCTGCCACTGTTTCGGCGACAGCAACGCACTCCCTTTCCGACAACTATTCCGACGACGGTGATCGCGCTTTCTTTCTCCTCTACTTCCGAATTGAATAGGTAACATTCATACCCTTCGCTGTCTTCCCTTTTTTACATCGATTTGTCGTACGCGTTTGGTTGGGTCTGTGGGGATACGCTCGTAGTGGGACATGATTTTGAGTTTGGCGACTGGGGTGTAGTGATGTTGATCGTTTGGTGTGAGCGTTTATCGTCTGCTTGTTTGATGATATTGATTGGTTGTTTTGATCGAATCACTGCTTTCGATATACTGTAAAATTCTTGCCCTCTGTGTTCCCCGTGCTTGATCGTAATTTGTGTTGGTTTTCCTTGCGTTCACTATTGCGCTACGTGGCATTTCTTGTGTTTTCTTCTGACTACGCGACTTCGTGTTTCGTTGAATTGCATGAGCGGGTCGGTTATACCTAGTTTTGTGATGAGTGTTGGTTTAGAGGTCCTTTCCCTATCGTTTCGTATGTGCGTATTTTTCAGTTTTTGTTTTACGTTTCTTGCTTTGCGGGGGACCTCCTTCTTTGCCAATTTCCTTTTTTCTTTGGATTTTGCATAGCTACAGTCTTTATGGCGAATTCACCTGTTGAGATTTGGGAAGAAACCTCTTCTTCATCGGGTACCCAGGAGTCTGTGGTTGGAGGGTTTCCTCACCATGAGGTGGTCTCGTCAGGATCCGAGAGGGAGCGGGTCGATGCCGAGCAGGCTGTCCATGATCTCGACCCTGAGGAGATATTGGAGGAGGAGGGAACTGCAGAGGCTAGCGAGGGGAGTAGCGACTCATTCGTGCCTCTGCAGGTCGACAGGTCTTTCATCAAGAAGGATCAGATCAACCCCGACGATCCGGTCCGGGTGGCCGTTTCTGTCGCCACTGAGGGCTCAGTATCGAGGTGTACAGTTGGTGTTGCGTGCCACAAGATGGCTTATACGTTGCCGCGGCCCGAAGAGCGGTGTTGTCGACCCCCTCGCATCGACGAGGTGGCGTTTTTCCTGTCGGTATTTAAGTATGGGGTAGGATGGCCCCTTCACGCTTGGTTTTGAGCCATCCTACTCTCTTATGGGTTGGCTCCTTTCCAGTTCGCACCCATCAGCTGGTGCCACATGCTAGGGACATTGCTCGTATTTTTTGATGCCGGGCTAGGGTACCCGACCCTCCGCGAGTGGCATTACCTGTACAGGTTGGCCAAGTACGAAGCGGGGTATTATTATTTATCGAAGAGGGATTCGCTTGCCGAAGCGATGATCACGGGTTGTAAACAGAATACTCCAGGTTAGAAGAATCAGTGGGTATGGGTGTCGATGAATCATTCTGATCCGGAGTACCTACCCGAGGGGGGTGTACCTACAAGTGCAATTTTCTTATGCTCCTCGACATGTATGTGGGTCGGTTGCTAATCGACTCTCTCTCTTTTGTGCATGGTACCGGCAGACAGTTCTTACCGAGGAAGAGGAAGCACGCGTCGACATTGCCTTCTCGAGGACCGATCGGAAGTTCTCGTCCATTAAGGGAAAAAGGAGCATCGGTGCCGAGCACTGGGTAAACGAGCAAGGTGTGAAGGAAGTAATCCCTGCTGACATGGCAAACCTCACTCCGAAGGATCTGCTGATGGCGATGAAGGCGCAGAAGTGCCAGCGGGAAGTTTCTTCATCGACCCCTACTACTGAGGGCTCTTCGCCCAAAAGGATCGCCGTCGAGGCTCCGCGTGTGTCTCCAGTGACGCACACCGTCGAGCCGGTGGCAGTCGAGCAGGCAGGTAAGGTGGCTGCCTCGACGTCGACTCCTGCGGCTACTCCTCCTGTCCAGCAGCCGAGGGCTGCAACTCCACCTCCTAAGACTGTACGGGATGAGAGGAGGAGGAAGAACGCTCGGGATGCGAGCGTCGAGTCTCGGGCTCGATCGGGGTCAACTGGACAAGCAAAGGGTTTGGACCTGGTCCTCGTCGGCTCGGGTTCGACGAGTATCGCTTCCTCTACAGCCGCTTATGCGCTACATGTGAAGAAGGTGCTCGATGGGGAGCTTCGAGCTGAGGATTATGATAGCGAATATGTTGGGATATGTATACTGAAAAGCATAATTGATCAAGCGTTTGTATACTGGCTTTCATTATGTTGATACATTAAACAAATCTCGCTATCTGATAATGTGAACATACGACGAACTATAATATCCTTTTATCTCGTAGATAGGGATGACCATATGGTGTGTTGTAAACCACAGAGGATCATATGGTTCGCTTGACCTAGCGAGATATAAAGAGTATCACAGCTGAGATGGTCCCTGGATAGGCTGTCGGTTTAAGCTGCGGCACATCGGTTCATAAGTGGGCTTGTCCTGGCCACTTGATGTGTCGGTACAGTCTTATGTATTGATGGGATCAACAGTGGGATGCGCCGTTCTTATTGACATATGAACGAGCCAGATCCCAACATACTTTCTATGATCTTAAACCCTACTGAAGGATAAGGGGCACACATGAGTTGACTGCACTTTGATTTGCTAGGATGGCGAGTCTTACATGTACTCTCATATCTGCATCTTGGGTGTTGCTGATTTGTGTGGGGTCTGCTTAGTCTGGATGTATGGTAACATATCCGTTTCCAGGATGGTGACATTCCCTGATGAGCTCACAAGGTTCTTTATGCTAAGTCCTGCAGGCTGAATGATTTATTCAAGCATAAGAGATAAAGGTTGAGTGGTATTATTCAGGAAAATAAGATATTAATTAATTGTGGTTGATTGTCATATAAACCAAATTAATTAATGAATGTCTGAAACCTTAAATATGTGGATCAAGTTAGTTTGGTGCAACCCGTTCCTAATAACGTGGTAATAAAGGGGCGAGTCAGTATTGTTACCGTGGTGAAGGTTAAAACAATACTTTATTAATTAATTAATGTTCTGGGTTGGACATAAGAGAATTAATTAATAAAAGAGGGCCCACTTTATTATTTGCATCTGATCCCTGGTCTGGCCCACACACTGCTCAAGCCCATTAGGGTTAGGGTTTCATTAAACCCTAACACTATAAATAGCCAAACCCTAGATCAGTAAGAGGTGATACACATTCTCAGTATACAGAGAGAGAGGGCGGCGGCTAGGGCTGTTCAGGAAGGAGGGATTTTCTCTGATCGAATCCTCCGGCTGAATTAACTTGGTAGAATAATCCTCACCAGATTTCCAAGGAGCAAGGGATACAGATCAGAAGATCAGATCTGTAGGAACAAGAGAGAGGCCATCGATTTCTTCAAGAAGAAGGAAGCCATCGTTTTGTTCATATTCCGCTTCAGATCTGAACATTTTTTCACCGTTATCATACTCCGATCTGTCCTGTAGATCAAATGGTGAAAAAGGTATAAACTCTAATCCATCTTGTACAATTAATTTTGTAGGAGCATGCATAGGCTTTGCATGGTTTATTTAATTGCATTTATTTTGATATCCTAAGAACGATCCTGCGAATTGAATAACAACTCATGTTGTTGATCGTAGACTCAAACCCTACAACTGGTATCAGAGCCAGGTTCATGTTCTTAGGCTCTATCCATAATAAATTCAATTAAATGAATTTGTATGTTCATGGATGGATTTGAATGTATGAATGTTTTTTTGTTCTCGTGGCCTTCTCGTTTTCTTTTGGTTTTTGTTTTTCACCACGAGAAAATCCGTGGTTAGATTTGATAGGGAAAATTCAATGTAATAGATTGTATAGATCTATTTTTGTATTTTTTATTCAAATCTGTAAAAAGAGAAAAGAAGAAGACGAAGAACGAAGAACGGAGAACGGAGATCGGAGGCACGTCGCCTAGGGTTTAACCCTAGACGACGGCAGCGGCGGCGGCGGTCTCACGCAGCGGCGGCGGCGGCCTCAGGCAGCGGCGGCGAGGGCTGGGGGCGGCGGCGCACACACGAAACCCTAGGGTTTCGCGTGCGTGCGCGGCTGGGCCGCACCCCAGCGGCTGCGGCCGCTCACGGCGAGCCCTGCGCGGCCCGACCCCGGCGTGGGAAGGCTCGACGTGGGGTGCTCTGGCGCGGGCAGGCCCTGCGCGGGCGTCCCCGGTGCATGTAGGCGCTGCGCGGCCCATCCCCGGCGCGGCAGGGCCCTGCGCGGATCCTGTTCCGGCGCGGCCGGCCCGCGCGATGCGCACGCGGGCACCCGGCGATGCACGACGGCGGCTGACGGATCCGAGGCGGTGGCTGGTCGCATGTAGGCTAGGGTTAGGGTTTTGGAAACCCTAATTAGGGTTTCAAGCAAACCCTAATCCAAGGCCCAATGTGTTATCCAGATTCGCAGTCTTTCAGTGGGAGCCCAATTCTGAAGATCTGTATTTTTTGAAAGCTTTGTAATAGATAGGTTTTAATTTGTAATCGCATCAAGGGGGCCACGAGCAATATTTATTTGTTTATTTATCTGTTTTCTCGTATGATGTGATTTATTGTTTGCGCACTAGTAAATAATAGGAAAGCATGCCTATTTGCTTTAATTATTTACTGAATAAGCATGTTGCAATAATTTTAATTTTGAACATGTCTTATGTGATTTATTTTATGTTTTAAGTTATGACTGCAAATTCCAAGAATCATATTAATTTATGATGGAGTTTTGGTGACATAATTTATGGCAACATAAAATAATGTGTGCGCATGAAACCTTTAGAATTAAAAAAATACTAAGCTGGATTTTGGTTCTTTTCTAACCTAGATCATTAGACCTCCACAAATACGACCTCTCATTGGAGGAAGGATATCTCGAAGCGTAAACGACTGCTGAAGCGGCTTGCGTTAGAGGTCTTTTTCCAGTTCTAATGCGATGAGGTTTCTAAATAAAACGTTTGGTTTAAGATGAGAAGTGGGAGCCTCTAAGCAAACGTCTGCTGAAGCGGCTTGCATTGAGACAACTTTCACTAGATCTCTAAGATTAAACCAAATGAGATAACAAAGGATGTGAGGGGCATGCGGTGTAGGGTTTAGCACTACACTAAATAGCCCTAAACATCCGGAGTTAGGCTTGTGGTTATTTTGGCTTAGATGTTACCTGGAGTATAACTCATGAATGATGTCCCTGCTCCGGATAGGTTAACTTGGTCTTGGAATCTCCAATATTAATTTCTTTTGCTTAAGATACCTAGCATGTTAAGAAATTAAAGGATCATTTTGGTCTGGTTGAGCGTTTGCTGTAAACGTCTGCTGAAGCGGCTTGCAGTGAATTAGCTTGGGCAATTGGAGGAAACAAACTGCATTGTTTTATCTAAAGGTTCTATGCATTATTTGTTTCAATTGTTCTGTTGTATGTTCTTAATTTATTTCGTTATTCGTTTTCAGATATGTCTATTATTATTCTTCGTATTTTGGAACAAAATCCCTTGATGGGTTCTAATTTCCTTGAATGGAAATGGCTCATGGAGCAGTGCATGGTCTCTACGCAGACCCTATTTGTGTTACTTACGCCTCGCCCGGCGGTACCACTAGACCAGTCCTCAGGCTACTCTGGGAGTGCCTGTGAGAGATGGGTGGTGAGCAATGATCATCTATTATCTATGTTCATGACATCCATGAGTGAGGAGCTCCAACTGAAGTATCAGTATAGTACTGATGCAGTTGATGTTTGGAAAGATCTCATCAGGACTTATGGTAGAATGGGACGGACTGCAAGAGCTGAGTTCATAAGGAGACTTGTGAGCTGCAAGCTGGCACCGGGTGGAAATGTAAGGGAGCATGTGTTGTACATGGACTATCTCAAGGGATTTTATATCTTGAGTGGTGGTTGTATGACTGATCGACTATTCATCGATGTCGTTTATGGCTCTCTTCCGGAATCTTTCCATGACTTCACTCCCATAGTTGAAGGCATGATCTTTACTTTGGAGGATTTGATCGCTTTCTTGGAGTCTGCCAAGACGATCAATGATTCTATGGCGACTGTTGTGCTTGAGCATCATTTCCCACTTCCTAGTGAAGAAGATGTGAGCACAGAAACGTCAGTGAGTGGAGTAAACAAGGAAAGATTTGCAGGCAAGGTTTACAAGAGAAGGGTCTGTTCTGCATGCAAGAGGAAGGGTCACTGTGAAGTAACTTGTCCAGTGTCTGTCACCAAGGGACAAGGTACGTTATCTTCTGCGCTAGTCATTGAAACATGTTTAGCTACGGTTTCTATTCATTCGTGGATAGTGGATACTGGAGCTACTGACCATGTTTGTTACTCCATGCAGGGGTTTGAGCTGACTAGGAGGCTTGAAGATGGCGAGATTACCATCTCCATGGGGAATGCTGCTAGAGTTTTGGCAGCAGCTGTTGGAGATGTTACTTTACATTTTGAGAACAGTGTTTTGACATTGAGAGATGTTTTGTATGTGCCAAGTTTTCGGCGCAATTTAGTTTCAGTTTCCAAACTCTTTTCTGATGGATTTTCTGTTATTTTTGGTAGAGATGTTTCTATCATGAGAAATAACGCTGTTATCTGTCGTGGGTTACTGAAAGATTCTCTTTATGTTATTACTTGCTCAAACGAACAAACAGTGAAAGAGGCATATAACCTCTCTAATCAAAATAAAAGAAAGTTTTCTTCAAGTGAGGATATAACATATCTTTGGCACTTGAGACTCGGTCATGTCAATCTTAAAAGAATCAAGAAACTCGTTGATTGTGGAATTGTGGACCCAATCCAGGTAGTTCCACATAGAGTTTGTGAATCTTGTATTGAGGGGAAGATGATGACCAGGCCTTTCAAGGCAACGGAGTCTCGAGCAAGTGATGTGTTGGGCCTCATCCACTCTGATCTGTGTGGACCTATGTCAACACAGGCCCGTTCTGGGCACAGATACTTTGTCACCTTTATAGATGACTACTCCAGATATGGATATGTTTACTTACTTCACTATAAGTCTGAATGCCTTGAGAAATTCAAGGAATTCAAGGCTGAGGTAGAGAAGAAGTTGAATAAGTCCATAAAGGTACTACGATCTGATCGTGGTGGAGAATATCTCAGCAATGAGTTCTTGCAGTATCTGGCAGATCAGGGGATTACATCCCAGTGGACTGCACCTGGCACTCCTCAGCAGAACGGTGTAGCTGAGAGAAGAAACAGAACTCTTTTGGAAATGGTTAGATCGATGATGAGCTATGCCAGTTTACCGATTTCCTTTTGGGGGAATGCACTAGAAACAGCAGCGTACTTACTTAACTTAGTGCCTTCAAAATCAGTCCCTAAAACCCCTATTGAGCTTTGGTCTGGGCGAAAGCCTGTTTTATCTAAACTCAAAGTTTGGGGTTGTCCAGCATACGTGCTGAACAAGGAAGTTGATAAGTTGGAAGGTAGATCTAAGTTAATGCTGTTTGTGGGTTATCCCAAGCAGACAAAAGGTGGTTTCTTTTATGATCCAGAAAATCAGAAAGTCGTTGTGAGTACCAACGTAAGATTTCTGGAGGATGAATTTATAAGAAACCACAAGACCAAGAGCGAGATTGTACTTCAAGAAATTGAAGAGAACAATCCAAGTCCATCAGGAGAACCCCGTGGCACTCTGAGCATGCCTGTGTCAGGCATGGACTCAGGTGCACGACCGCCTGTGCAAGATGGTGAATCACAAGTGAATGCACCAAACACAAACACATTGAAGGGGCCTCGTCGCAGTGGGAGGTTGTCTCGACAACCAGAGC
>JAPKLW010001441.1:0-27845 GCA_026898455.1 Plectranthus barbatus
TTCCGAAAAGGTATAGTTTTACCTTGAAATCACTTCGCCGGAGCTTCATCGGAGCTCGCCGGAATTTTGCCGGAGGTTCGCCGGAATTTCTTTGGAGAGAGTTGAGAGAAGAAGTAAAAGTAAAACTTGTAAATGAAGCCTTCTATTTATAGAAGGGAGGCGAGGGTAATTTCGGAATTACCGAAAGTCAAAAAGGTTAAAGTGGTTGTCATTCGCTTGTCACATCGGTCACTTTAACATCACCTCACGTCAACTCCACATCTCCTCGCGTCATTGCACGGGAGACCGTAATAATTCGTTTACTCCCGAATATTTATCAATCGATATTATCCCGATACTAAAATATCGGGTCATCGAATAAATTATCGAGGCTAATTATTAATTTAATATTTAATTATCCTCCTTGAAATAAGATTGGCAATTAAATAAATGCCCAAAATGATGAATTTTCAATTCAAATCGATCGCATAGCTTCGAATTAAATTCGACGACAAAATATAAATTTCGGAAATTCGATAAATACATTTAAAATTTACGAGGGGCGTTACAATTATTGAGAGGAGGAGAAAATTAAAAATAGAATTTAATGTTAATTTATAAAAATTATTTGAAGAAAGTATAAAATAGAATATAGAATCCAAGTACTTTTCAAATATGTTTTGAGATCAAGACAAATAAACTGGACGACTAAGAAAAGAATTCTGAATTAATTTACAATATAGTTGTACTCTTTGTATTACAATACCACGACATATTATAACAAATTTAGTATTTCAATAGATTTAGTGGTCTCTTAAAACTCACAAAAGTGTGGTATTTTTTAATAATATTTAATATAATAATTTCGTGCAACGCACGGGTAAAATACTAGTATGATACTGAAACGAATCAGTATGATGTATGTATTATTGTCCATTAATGACAAAATATTGTATAAAAGTCAACATCGTTGAGAGGATTATTCGAGCATCATAATTGCTATTTAGCACAAGAATCATCACCATAGAGTGATATCATGATCTGATTGAAGATTTTAAAGAGTTGAATAGGAAATTGAATGTATAAATTTTTAACATATGCAAGAGTAATAAATCAATTGCATGTCAAACAATTTCAGATCGATATTTAATATGTTTAAAATATACATGTAGATTTATAACTATCTAATGATGTAACAAAAATAATTTTGCAATACATCAATTATAGAAGTTCCTTTTGAAAAAAGAGGAGACAAAGATAAATAGAAGGTTGAAAAAATAAAGTTTTCAACAATAAAATATTGAAAGTTTTTGATATAATAAAAAATAATGAAAATTCTCTAGCAAAAATTACAAACTATAGAGAGAAACACATCATATAAGAAAAATATTAGTATAAGTCTCTATCTTGGAACACAAGTGGTTAAATTCTCTATATATGATTAATTGGTCATACGTTCAAATGGAGACACCCTTACCCATTTAATTACAGTACCCCAATTTAAATAAAATTATAAAATAATATATAAATATTGTTTAAATTAAAAATCAATATTTTGGCTTATAAAATAAGATTTACAGATTAATTAAAGTAAATGCATGTCAATATAATATGACATATATATCATATAAATAAGTTATGCTTTTATCGTATAATTTTATGGCTTACGCATCTTATATAACCATACTATTTGCCTACAAATAAAATAATCAAATTTAACATTATAATATAAAATAATTAAAATCCTCACGCATCGCGTAGGTGGCATACTAGCGGTTTGAAAAATACTACCAAAATTAGTTCTTATTTTATTCATAGAGGATGATTTTTACATAATTTATTTCCACTGATAGAGTATCTAGAAGGAGACATTATTAAAAAGTAAATACACAATTTAAATGAGAAATCATGTTACCCTTTGTTTTCGAACTTATTATTAATTAAGGCAAAGTTTCAATGAGACGGTCTCATCATTTTTATTGTGAGACAAATTTAATTAAATGATGTATTTCTTTATTGCAAATGATGTTTCACCATTTTTATTGTGATATGAGTTTAATGAAATGATGTATTTCTTTATTGCAAATGATGTATTTTTTTGTTGCAAATAATGTAATTCTTAAAAATGAAATGATGTATTTAACTTATTGAAATGATGTATTAAGGTCCGTCTCACAATAAAAAAATAGTGAGACCATCTCTCAGGAGACCAACTCATTAATTAATCATTATTATTGTGCAGAGGTGGATCTATGTTTAATATTGGGGTATAATTGTATCCCTAAATAATATTTTTTATTAGATATGTATCTATATTATTATTTATACACATTTCTATATTATTTATATATATTTTCACATCATGTGTTGTCAATTTTTTTTAACCTTATAAATATATTTTACCAAATCTACTAATACTCTAAAACAAAGCATTCCATATAATTATGATTTTGCCGCACTCCCACTCAAAAATATCAATTTTATTTTTTATAATATTTATTTTATTATCATATCATACATATACAATTAATAATAATATAATATAACAAAATTATATTTTCCATGTTTTGATTTAAATATTATATCTCATCAATTTATTATATTTATTACTTATTAAATAATACACGTATTAATCTTTATGGGATAATTATTGAAAAAAAAAATTCTATTTTTTAGGCTTTGTATTAGATCTAGTTATTTTATTTTCTCTAAATTTATATACATAGTTGAACATACAGTATATAAAATAATTTATATTATAATATATTAGTATATAATATTAATGAATAAATATTAAAAATAATTACTAAAAATATAAAATTATCTTGATATTATATAATTAGACGCATATATCCATGTGAATCAAATTTTATATGTAAAAAATCTATTTACATTTTATTTAAAAAAATTTATTCATATATATTGTACCTAAAATTTTAAATTTTTTAATACTACTTAATTACTACTCCCTCCGTCCCGACTGAATTGTCCTGGGTTGACCGGGCACAATAACCAAAGAGTGTGAGTGTAAAGTAAGTTGAGTGAAATTAATATTTTATTGTTGAATGTGAAAAAGGTTGATTTTTTAAGTAATGAGACAATTGAAGTGGGACAGACAAAAAAAGAAAAATGGGACAATTGAGGTGGGATAATATTCTTCTTCACCCACCGTCTAGAGAGTGCTTCTTTCAAAGACGCGCTTTCAAATAGACTATTATTCTTCTTCACCCACCGCCGTAAAGCGTGGTGTGATTTGGGAAACGCATTATCAATGCATTTTATCTTCTCCATTTTTCCGTCCCTTAATAATTCCTCTCTCTTTCAAATATATATGCGCCTATAATAAATGTATACATACATTAAATATAGACTTTAAATTTTTACAATAATACACCTTCTCAAACATCATCAAGCCTCGGATTTCTCGGCTTCTCTCTCTCCAGGGTAATCCATCTCCCTCGGTTTGGTACCTTTGTTTTTTTGATTGATTGATGCTCGTTTACACTTGCGTTAGAACTTCTTTTTCATTTGTTTTCAACTAGATGTTTCTTTTTTTTTTTAGGGAATTATGTATGGGGATCAGTTAGAGAAGTGGTTTCCATTAATGGGTTTTGTGGGTTCAAGGAATCAATTGAGGTTTTTTTTGTGGGTTTGAAGATTTTTTTTTTTGTTCTTGCAATTATTAGATGGTTTTTTTTTTTTGCTTTATTCTGAAGAAAGTTGTCAGTTACCTTAGACTGTTTATGACTGATTACTTTATGAAATATGATGTTTCTAATTTTGCAATTTTGTTTGGATGTTCACTGATCACTGCATCACCTAAAGCTTGGTTTTAGAAAAGAATTGTTCTTTTTTTTACTTTCTTTCACAATTGATCTTGCAATATACATGTATATTTTTGGGGAATTTCCTACATACTATAAGGAAGCTGTTGCCTTTTGTCTTCAATAGCTTGTTGCTTAAGCTTTTTATTTTTGTTCTTGCAGGTGAAAACAAAATTCTTTTGATTTGGTAAAGTCTGACGATAAGGCATTTGGGTTTTTTCTGTTGGGGAGAGGGGCTGCTTGTTCGCGGAGTTAGCTAGGCTTCTGCGAGCTTGGAATCCTCTCTCATGACAAATGTGGTTTGAGCTCTTGATGTTTCCGTGATTGCATCTCGTTTAGCTCGGGACACTGAGTGGGGAAAAGGGATTTTCCTGCTTGTTATCACTGTAATCATGGGTGCTGCTTGTTGCTGCTTAAGGGATGAATGTGAAGATTTTGCTAATCCGAACAACTCAATATATAGGAACTGCATTTGCCTTCATTGCTTCGTACAAAATTTCTTGTATCTGGTATGGGTACTAGTTTCAGGATTCTTGATTTTTTTAAGCAGTAATGCTGTTGCTGAAACTTTAATGTGCCTTTTGTATCAAATGCGTGTGATCGATGAGGCTTGATTTGTGAAACTGGCAATGCTCTTGTTAAGGTAGTATGTGATATAAAGTTGCTTCTTCATGACATGTTTGTAACCCATTTTTCTTGTGAGCCCCACAAAGAAACACAATGGTTCGGAAGATGGACTTTGTGTACTCTTTTGATGTTTTATCCTAGTTGTGGATTTTCGAAATATACTCCTTGTAAGATAACGATTCTGGAGGGGATATTCGAATAAGAAATGTCTGATAGACAGTTAACCATATTGGTAGCTATAAGCTGCTCTCATGTCATAGATTGCATCATAGTGCTAACTTGATTTTTGACCACCTCTTATTGCAATTTGCAGTATGCATCATTGTTTCATAGAGGAGAAGAACGTGCCTTAACATCGTCGACCCAGGGGAGCGCTTCTCTAAGTTCTACTGGATCAATTGATAACTCTTTACCTGATATGTTTCGCCCCCCTCCAAGACCTCTGCCTTATGATGCAGATCCAAGATATTTTCGCTTGCAGCGTGATGGCCTGATCTCTAGAAGGGAAAAAGGGTCAAGCCATGCACATGAGGAAACTGAACCACTAAGAACTAGCGAAGTTGATGAAGAATCTGAATCTGTGAGTAACAAAAACAAATGGAATGAATTTACATGTGAAGAAGCATCTAAAGAGTACACTTCAAAATTGTCCCTAAAGCTCTCAACAGCCAAACCTGCAACAGGATATGCTCATATTTATACTTCTTCGGAAGATGAAGATGTTTGCCCTACATGCCTTGAAGGTAATATTGTTTTCTTCCCTTTGCTTTACTCAATCGTTGCAAACTTGCTGTGCCCTCGAGGTATTAAAAGTTGATGTGGTCAAGGTCTTAGGGCAGGTCTATTTTCTTCATGATGGTTTACTATAATATGTGTGACAAAATCATTCTTTCATATTTAATCCCATAGTTAAATATCTGATTTCATAAAACAAGAAAACTTGACGTGATTGACCATAGCTGCAACAGCAAACAAAATAGTTGTATTTTAGATCTGGAATTTCTCTATTATTTGAAGAGATGGTTTTCTTGCTGACCAGAATGCATGAGAATATTGTTTACACGATTAATGATGCTATATGTATGCTTATCCACATTGTGACCCGTCTTTTTATTGCAGAGTATACCAAAGAAAACCCAAAGATAGTTACTCAGTGCACTCATCATTTCCATCTTGGTTGTATATATGAATGGATGGAAAGAAGTGATAACTGTCCAGTCTGTGGCAAGGTAATATCCGATCCTTCCTGTTTTATTACTTTTAATAATTTATTTAGGGTTGACATTATTCATTTTCTTGGTTGTCTTTTACACTCCCACTGTGTTTTTGTACATAATGGATGGTTTTCTCTTATAATATGATGCCTACATGATATGGTATGTCATCCTCTATGTTGGAAATGAGTATTAGCTGTTACTGTTAGTAACATGATAGTCCGAGTCAGCTTGGTAACGTGATATGTAATAAACCCATGTGAAGGTTTTTCTTTGTATATAAATTTTCCAATGGACTTCTACACTTAAGTAAGCCGTATTTCTCCATTGCGAGTGCAACATATCCCCCAAAAAGAAAAGAACTTGTAAATATACTACATATAATCTTTGGACGCTGGTGATCTTGGTTTTGTGGCGGTCTGATTTGAATTTGGTAGTTAATCTGTTTTAAGAAACATTATCTTTATGCAGATGGTAGTTTCCACAGCATATTAAGTTCATTTTACTCTTCGAGCTTCAGGTTTATTACCTTTTCCATTTGAACTCTTCTACAGAGCCTTTGCCCTGCATCTGATTCCTTTTCCTTGGTTTTGTTTAACTTCTTTTGTTTCATAGAAATTTCCCAAAAATTATTTCTGTCATTTTTTGGCAAGGGTGTTTTTGCTATGAGCGCACACACACACTATGGATCATTAGTGTATGCATAAGTCAAGTCGGCTCGCAAGCTATTCGAGATCGATTAGAAATTAATTCAATATTCTAGATCGATTAGAATTTAGAAATTAATTCAATACTAAATGAGTCGAGCTCGAGCTTCATGATTCTCGACTCGACAGGACTTGCGAGCCTTATGGAGTTTGATTTCTAGAAGTAACCTTTTACTCTATTTTGGAAAGATGTTGAATCGAATACCTATGCCTTATGTATAAGTAAGAAGCATTCTTTTTTGGAACAAAAGTAAGAAGCATTCTACGAGAATATTTGTGATAGTATCTTACAATGAGCCCTAACAAGCTTAATATAATTTAAATTTTGATCTCTTAACTTATTATTTAATTATAAATCATTTTAATTTTTTATTAGAATTAAAAAGACCAAGCTCAGTCGAGCTTGACACTAAGTTGAGCTCGAACTTGAAAACTCGAGCTTGATCGAGTTGAGCACGGTCAAGCTCGTAATCAACCCTACACACACTATGCATATTATGACATAAATACTCTCAAACACAACCGTATGGAAGAAACCAATGAAGCAAGATATCATTGGATGTAATGTTGTTTGTTTGGATATTGCAGGTGATGGCGTTCAACGAGCCGAGCTGAAGGATTCCCCGAGAGTCGTGGTCGTGGTCGTGGATGAAACCAACCACCTTCAACCTCAAAAAATGTAAAGTCCTCGTACATATGCATCCAGAGAAATGTGATGTTTTAATATTATTCACTACAACAATTTACCATCATTTTATTGCAGAAAACTTGTTTTACTGTCATTTGATTTGTTAAGATGGAACACATATTTTTCTAACTTGAATTGCCTTCAACCAACCAACCAACACAAATGTCTTCTTGTCTGTGTTAGCAATTGTATGGATATAAAAACACAACACATCCTTTTTATTATTCAAGTGTATAAATAGAAAAAATATTAATCGTAATATTTTAAAAACTGCAAAATAATATTTTATATTTATACTAAAAGAAATTTAAAATTAAATTATCAAGTTAGAATATATTAGAATACTTAAATGATAAATTTATCAAATTATAATAAATATAAAAAATTAAAATATCACATCAATGATACGTTGTATGAATGTCGCAATGTCGCATTATGGGAAAAGGTTTGGGACCCTAATTAGTTAAGTATGACCAATGAAGATATATCTTCCTATTTTTTCTAGTTTGATCATTTGACTATTTTGACATGAATTATTATTATTTTTTATTATTTGAATCAAACAAATTCATCGTTGTTCAAATCGGTCTCAATTGAGTCAATCTACTTTTTAAAATAATAAATTTAATGTATTTGAGATTTTTATTATGCTTCAATAGGAGAATATATATATATATATAGTATTATATTCCATTTAATTTGTTTATTAATTTGTATATTTTATCAATTTATTTCAAATTTATTTGGTCATGCGATCTTCAAATATTTAATCTTATACATTCTTACAAAAAAAATATATAGAATTTACAATTGTTTTCATTATCTAAATGTTTGTGATAAAAAAAAATTATATTATGAGAATGGTTCCTTTGACTATGATTTGAAAAAAAATCATGTTGGAGTCTAGATTTAAGTGGCCTTACTCAGGTTTATTAAAAGAAAAAAGAAAAATGATCCGAATTCAATTTCAGGTCCAAACCAGGTCAATGTAAAATTTGAAGAAATTGGTCAAATAATTGATAGGGGTCCGTCCAAGCTACTACTTGAAGAAGATCTCTTAAAAGGAGATCAACCCCTGATTTTAAAAGAAGAACAATTCTAACCGGTCGCCTCAAGGAGGTCTCCCAAGCCGTTTGTTAAAGGAGATCCCTTTAAGGTGGTCTCTCAAGATGTTAATAAAATGACATCATTTCCATCTGGTTGTGAAGTGTTGGTCTCTAGATAAGTTCACAAAAGGAGATTGTCCATAGGTGGTCTCTGATTAAGGTCGTCAAGGTTGTGACCAAACAAATATGACCTGTCAGGTGCGGAAAGAGCACCAACAGCTCTTATATTCGTGGAAGCAACTACAACCACCCCTAAAAATATGAGGACCACGGCCATTAGGGTTTTAAGACGTTTTAAACTTGTATTTGGGTCTCCTATGGTCTATAAATGGGGGGATCCTCGTCATTTTTACTTTCTTTTCATTCATTTACTCTAGCACACAAAAATTGCTTATTAGCTTAGCCAAAATGTTGTTGCAGATGCTGCTCGACCTACTCTTACGGGTACATTGACCTGCTTCTTGCCTAATTAACAGTTACTTACTCTTTTACTTATCTTTATTAATTCCTTTATAATATTTTATTTGTTATTCTCGTATTGTTTCTAATTATTTCTTCTTAGTTGCTTGAGCATCGTATCCTAAAAAATCGAACTTCAAGAAATCAATATTCCATTAACAAACATGCAACATATATGGGATTCATTTGTATCTTTCCCAATTTAATTCTCATTTATTAAGAAACTTACAATATTCTCAACCTACAATGTAGGGGCGTAAATAAAATATTCGTGATCTATTTGATCTTAACTCAATAAAAGCTTGTTGAAACTTATTTTGTGAAGTTCGTTTATTCAACGAACTAATGAGTATATAGTACTTGACTAGTGAGCCCGTGAACAAGTTTGTTAGCTAAAATCATTTAGAAATATAAAATTATCAACTTTTAAAAATAAATATTTTTATAATTTAAGAGTAACAAGTATAATAAATATTTGTAGTTATACGAAAAAAAAAATCAAATTTGAGTATGAATATATTATTTTTGGATAAATATATTTTTTTTAAAATGTATATATATAAATATAATATAAATTAAGAAATTTTATTTAGGATCGATTAATTACATGAACTTCGAATTATTCAATATAAAAAAATAAAAAAACCCAATTCAATAATAAATGAATAAAATTGAACAAGACATTATTAAGCTCGACTTAGTTTTGTTACATCCCTAATCTCATATATTAGTAAAGTTTACTTAGCTATTTTAAATTTGAAACGACTTTATCAAATTAACATCACTATCCATCATTTTTTTTAAAAAAAAATTCATTCCTCCAAATGAATTAATCCAGTTCCGATCAAAACCCCACCATCAAAAAAGTGTTTTGAATTTTAGCAAAGATGCCATTTTCAAATAGATGTGGAATGTCTACAAAACTCATCCAATGAATTCAAAATAATTAAATAAAAACAAGCATTATATTTGAAAAATTAAAAACATGGATGATTCTAAACGCAGTAATATTATTTCTCCTAATAACCCCATAAAAAAATAAATATAATATAATATTCTTATTTTATCTTTATAACTTTAATTTAAAATCTTAATTAAAAATTGATATTCAAATATATAAACCCTAAAATAAAGCTTCCTTTAAATATGAAGTTCAATAAAATAAAGCCTCCATAAAATTTAAAATATCATCTTATCAAAATTAAAATCTAATTTTATCTTAGCATCGTTATTATTTAAGATTTTGGAGAGGGAAGAATGGCTGCTTCGTCGGAAATTAATGTATGTGCTGGGGTAGATTAGCCTGCAAAGGTGTTCTCCGTAGGGTGAAGGCAACTAACTAGGTTAGTATGATCCCCATTCTTATCACTACAACGATCAACAAAGGAAAGAGAAGAGAGAAGAAGGCAGTTGTGCAGAGCACGATGTGTTGCTGCGGAAAGGAGAAGGCCATATAGATGCAGAATTGAGAGTTGTGCAACTATCACTGCCCTTTCATTCATGCAAAATCATGAGAAAGGGAGAGAAAATTGTAGAATTATTCAAAATTTGAATAAATTTTGCACCACAATGATCGCAACCTCAACTGGAAAAAAAATATCATAAATTCTAGGTTATTTTATTTGATGGATACTTTATTTTAGAAGTTATATATTTCAAAATTAAATTTTTAATTAAGATTATAAATTAAAGCTAAAGGGTAAAATTAAAATATTATACTTTATACTCCCTCCGTCCCGGTCAAATTGTCTTCATTTGACCGGGCACGATAATCAATGTTTTAATGGTGCAATTAGTAAAATTAATTAATAATTTAACTAAAAAATAAAAAGAAACAGAAAATAAAAAAAGGCAAATTTACATTTGAAATTACATTCAATTTTTCAGCTTTTTGGCTGAAAATCAAAAACACAATTTTTTCTATAATAAAAATCTTAAATATACATTAATAATTATAATGGTAAAATGATCAAACCGACCCTTTTCTCGAATACTCGTCTTACAAATTGTTGTATGCATGAATCATGCAAAGCATAGACAAATAAAAATTATTGATGAATAACATTTATGGGAAAAACTAATAGCTGTTCCTACTTTCATGATCTACTAAGAGTAGTAGATCCATAAAATTTACCTAAGGAATTTGAGAATTTTTTCATTTTTATTTTTATTTTTCACCATAATTTCAATTCTTTCATATCCTATTTTTTATTATTTTTATCCCTTTTTCCTTCTTTACACGGGGTTATCTTATAAAATATCAGATCATACTATTACAAGACCGAAAAAATTCTGAAGGCTGGAGCCTCCCTTGCCCTAGTGTAGATCCACGAGTGTCTACCAATCAACATTGTTATTAAAAATCAAACAATCAATTGTATCTATCAAAATGCTGTTATTCTCATCACAATCCTCTACATAAATACTCTATGAACATGATCTAGGTGTAAAGAAAAAACACAGAAAAAGGCAATGGAGGAGCCTCTGCAGTTTGTGCACCTATTGCCTGTATACCTTCTTCAGATTTTTTCTTAAAAACACGCGAAAATGGCAGCCAACAGAGTGAGGAGCAGCTGAAGGGCGAAGGAGACGTGGTGGCGTGAGGTGGCACTAGGTAGATATGGATATGCATCTGGAGGAGGCATGACACAGTTGTCACCATTGAAGTAGATTCTTCTAGGGAAGCCCCAGCCCTTGTCGAAAGTGAAGGTGGATTCGTCCTTCCTGAACAGAAGCTCTGACTGCGCGTTTCCTAGAGGGCCGGCTTGCTTGAGCATGTCATTGTAGTATTTAACTCCCCACAGCATTGCAGTGTCATCTGTCCAAACATGAAATGAGTTCAAAGATTTCATGATCACAAGAAAGCTAAGTATGTATGTATTTACTTATTTCTTGGTAAGGATTGAGTGGTTTGTAGTTGAAGCTGAATATCTGAGTTAAGTTGTCGAAGTTGGGATGCTGGATGACTAAGTTCCACAGTGTGTAGTTCATTCTGTAGTTGAAGTTTGTTATAGTGACTTTCACTCTCCAGTAGTCCTTGTAGTTCAGCTTCACGTGCCAGTGGACGCGTATGGGGCACATATGGCTCGTGCATTGGACTAGAGGCGCGTAGCTGTTGCTCTTCCCTTGCTCTGCCACAACTGAAGCAAGGTAGGGTGAATCTGGACTGCAGGGATCACCAGAGAAAGATCAGAAGTCAAAACTTCATTCAATACTTTTGTGTTGGAGAGAGAGAGAGAGAGAGGACTTACTCCACACAGCTTCCTGGCTGTGTGATGTTGTTTTGGCATCCACAGGTGCAGGTTGGGCAAGGAACAATGGTGTCATTGTAGAAAGAAGACAGTGAGACACAACAAGTGGGAGTTTTCTGAGCCAGAAACTGTGAATACGTACACGTAACGTTCCATGTCACTGCACGAAAACACAAATGGATTAGGCCAAAACTTGAACACAAATGCAGTTAGTTTCACAGCAAACAGAACTCACTCATTGCCTGTGTGACTCTCCTTCCATCTGAAGAAACATAAGTAGTAGGCTTCACGATCTTTGCAGGCCCACACGTGTATCCAGGACCCGGTGCTCTCAGAGTGAAGTTCTTAGGCAGTTTGACAGTCTTGTTGGTGGTTCCAGAGCCACCGACGCTGACTTGGAACGAGCTAGCTGCGTTTGATGGATCCTGACCCCAGGAACCAATCACCCCACCTTTACAACAGTTTGCAATCTGCTGGTTGTAGGGAGTTCCGGGCAACAAATCCACAATGGTTGGATCTTTCTTGCAGCAATGTGGAGTGCCCCCTTTATACTTGGAACAGTCCCCTTGCTCTGTGGCCTGCCCTCCCATCATGCTCCATATCACCTCTTTCTTCGCCCAACTCCACCCCAACGTCCAACCCGGTGCTTGAATGTGTCGATATTGTTGGAAATTGAACATTGTCACAACAGCCTGTGCATTCAAGAACTTGAAGTTCAGTTTGAGTTTGGATTGAGCTGAACATATATGATGGATTGTTGAGCATGCGACTCTAATACAACGCGTTGTGATAAGGCAAGGAGAGGCATCATCATAGTGAAGCAAGGGTTGCACTGAACAAGAATCATCTGAGATTGTTATTAGAAAACTTACCACATAGCCGTCTGGTGTCCAACTGATAACATCCCATTTTATGGTGATGTTTCCATTCGGATCGAGTGCATCGTATGCTTCTGAAAAGAAACAATTGCACAAGCTGAAATCTATGCCATATGAAAACACTCAATTCAGAGCAACCACCACATTAGGAAAGTGGCAGAGTTCAGGAATGGATAACATGATTCATCCCATTGAGCATTAGCCATCAGATTTCAAATCCTACTTTAATCTAAACTCAATTTCAAGATTGCAGCAGCCTCAAGTATTCATTTCGTTAGGACCTTTTTACAAATACTTTATATGAGTCACAAAAGTTTGATCTTCCCCTCTATAGAAACTAAGGATAAATGTTCATCTTTTGATATCAACAGACAAATCCCATCTCAAGAAATCAAATGCACATAATTCATTACACTAAAAAACACTCTTTTTATCATTCTTCATGGTGAAAAGCTTCACCGACAGCCACAACCCATTAAACAAACTTCACCAACAAGTTAGAAACAGAGAAAGAAGAAAAACGCTAACTTTTAATCTTGAAAAATGCTATTGACTAAGCAAAGAAAAAACTGAAGATCATCTCCTCACCTGCTGAATGAAAGGAGAAGCACGAGAGCAGCAGAATGGTGAGGTACGCTGATTTGAAGCAGAATCCCATTCTCTTCTACTCCTGCTATGAAGATCTGCAACTACTGAAGTGGAGAGAGAAATGGTGGCTGGCAAAGCTTGTCTATGAAGCGCTTAAACTGGACTTTAATAAAGTCAGTGGAGTGCTCACTGGAATTTGTTTCGTCGTTTTTCACCCAACAATAATGCAAATTACTATCATATGGAGTATTTTAGATTTAATTAATCTGCGAATCATTCACAATATTTAAGAGTAATTTAGATTCAATTCAATTTGCTTTGCTGCCATAATTGTTAACAACATAAATCCAAATCTTCATCAACTAACTTAACGTTTAGCTACATAGTTCAAATATATCTCAAATTATGTATGTTTCTCCAAATCCAATTAAAATATTTAAATAAATAACCAAATTATTTAAAATTATATAAATACTCATATTCAAATTTTTTTCGATCAATAGAAAGTTAAATGTATGGTTGAAAATAAAAGTTACCAAATTTAATTTTTGGATTTAAATATTTAGTATGATTGTCCATTGTGTCTAACTAGGATTTACAATACTGTCACATTTCCATTAATAAAAATATAGCTTGGGATATCTTTATATGATTTTAAATAGTTTGTGTTTTTATGCAAACATTCGAATAGTATGAAATAAATTTGAAAAACAATAATTCAGGATATATTTAAATTATTATCTAAAAGTTAATGATAAAATAATTTCTATAATTGGTCATATAGATACATGTATATACCTATATCACATATATGCTAATATAACATTAGAATCTATATAATATACTAAAGAAGGTCCGGTCAATTCCCTCCAAAATTCTAAAAGACCGTGCACATTAAAAAGTTCTAATAAAAGCCTAAATGTATTTTTCCTTTACAATTTTTGTATTTGCATAAAATTTATTTATTCTAATATATTAATATTTTCAATCATAAAATAAGTCTTTATTTAATATTTTATAACAACAATATATAATTATAAATATATTTAATATTATAATAATATAATATTTTAAAATAAAAATAATAATATTATAATAGTTTTGTTTAATATAATCATTATCAAAAATAGTGAATATTTAAAATAATAATAGAATAAATAAAAAATAATTATAAAATAACATAAGGTAAAAGAAATAAGAAATAAATAATTTCTTATTGAGATTTGCGAATGATAAATGAGAATGAAATCCACCATTTTGGAGGGTTTGTAATTTTATAATATTTGAGTATTCATTTTCATTCATACATTTTCATTTCGGTGTTTCGAAATTTCCAACATCCACCAACCTAATGAATCATTATTATATTGTTAAAACTCCGCATATAAAATATGTCCGTGCAACGTACGGGTGTATTTCTAGTATACATACAAACGGTACCAATCATGATTCTTGAATTATTTTCTCTCTCTCAAATTTTTAATAAATAACCTCATATCTGCCATGGCAGTTAGCTTGTTGTTTTCTAACAAATCATAGGTATTATATTTAAGAGTAAATAGAAATAATATCTTAAATTATTGATATTTTTTTTAAAAAATAATTAAATATATTATCAGTTAAAAATATTCAAATTTTTATTTTCGTCTACAAATTACATCAAAACGAGTTAACATCATTAATTATTAACGATTCAGCTGATAAATATCACTTGACATCATAGTGAAAAATCAAAACAATTTCGTTTTATCACGTTAAAAACTCTGAGAACAAGAAAATCACAAATTCACTAGAGTTTGACTCGTAAAATGTTGAGAACAAGAAGAACCTGATTTCACAAAATCACTCTACTGATTGTCTTGGACTCACACATCTCCGCCTGCTTCACAAACATTATATATCTTCATCATTTAACGAAGGGAAGGTCTCAGGTTAGGCTTGCCTAATCATTTAGGCGGGTTTTATTCATTAACCCAAATCAAAATCCAAATCCATTTAATATACCTTAATTGGTGATTAATAAATCATATTCATGTGGGTGAACCCATTTGGGTATGGATAAAAACCGCCTAAACCATTTAGGCGTGCCTAACGCAAGTTTTTGCATTTAACGAAACCATTTTGGCAAATCTGATTTCACCGCCACACCCCATCGCAGAATTTCATCATTATCAAGGAAAGAATTATATATTTTTTTTTGTAACTTCTTCAAATTTAATGTCATTGTGTTCTGATATCTTGACCAAAATTGATGTTGGTGTTGGTATTCTGAATCTGGGTGGAAGTATTGAACAATATTAAATCTTCTACTATTTTTACTTTGCCTAAAGTAAAAATCCATCACTTGAAAAAAAAAGATGAGAGAATTTGGTCTTTTACAGTTTCTTTTGCTTTCTTGGTGTTAGTTTTTCTATGCAGTGAATAGTCGAACTTCAACTTCCCTTTGATTTGTCATGTAGGATGCCAAATAACTTTTGACGGTTGAATTATTTATAATTAACAGTGTTAATTCATTTTGGTCTAATTCATAGATGGAAGTAAAAATTAGAGTATTTATAACTAACATAATACATTGTGAAGATCTCAGGTTAGATACGCCTAAACGGTTTAGGCGGGTTTTATTCATTAACCCAAGTCAAACTCATATAATATACCCTAATTGGGGATTAATAAACCATATTTGGGATGAGTGAACCAATTTGGGTATGGATAAAACCCGCCTAAACCGTTTAGGTGTGCATAACGCGAGTTTTTGCCTAATACATTTGTGATATTTTCGTGAAAATGTCAATAGAGCATGATATTATCTCCTATTTATCCTATATTTAAAAGTTGATCTCCTGAGAGACGGTCTCATCATTTTTTTTTATTGTGAGACGGACCTTAATACATCATTTCAATAAGTTAAATACATCATTTCATTTTAATAAATTACATTATTTGCAACAAAGAAATACATCATTTGCAATAAAGAAATACACCATTTCAATAAATTAAATACATCATTATATTTTTTTTGTGTGTAAAAAATTACACTATTTGTAACAAAGAAATACATCATTTGCAATAAAGAAATACATAATTTCAATAAATTAAATACATCATTAAATTCGTCTCACAATAAAAATAATGAGACTGTCTCATCTTCTGAGAATTTGCCTATATTTAAATACCAAATTCAATGTTAAAAACAAAAATTGTCATAAATATAAATGAATTTTAACATTTAATCAATACATTTAACAATAAAAAATATGAGGTATGCTAGAAATATATACTACTACTTTCATCCTGGTCAATTAATCATATATTAATCAAGTATGATAATCAATTTTGTAGTGAAACTAATATTTTATTAATATAAGTAAAAAAATTATCAATTTATGAAATGTAACAAATATTCGAAGACGGACAAAAAAAAAGTGAGACTAATATAGTGAAACGTAGGGAGTTAGTATCTTTATAAGTGCTTTGACCATATCTTATAAATTATACATTTAAATAGAATGGAGATATATAGGTACATTCAATTTAAAAAAAAAAATAAACTGTACCGATGAAGACTCTTGAACTTATTTCTCTCTCCCAGTTTTGAATAAATAATCTTCAATCTAAAATGGGTTGTTAGTATGTTGTTTTCCTACAAATCAAGCATTATATATAGAAATCAATTTCGACGCAAAAAATAAAATCTATTTTGAAGAAGAATGGTGTGAACCTTTAAATGGATTATATTAATAGTTCATATAAATCTTGAGTTATTAAAACATAAAACATAATTTCTTAAGCATAATATATATATATAAATTGGGAGCGGATGCAGTGAAAAAAATCTTAACGTGAAAAAATGAGAAAGATATTTGATTGCATTCACGATATTGCTTGATTGTATTCAGGTCATTACTTGATTACAACGTTATTTAATTGTTGCTTTATTATTTGTTGTTTGATTGTATTTTAATTATTGCTTGATTAAATATCAATATATCATTTTTCTATCTCTCAATATGCATGCGTGCGACAGAATTAAAAAATGAAAAAAAAAAATACAAAAATTATAGATAAATTTTTAAATATTAACTCAAAAATAATAATTGAGAATTCTGAAAGCTTAAATGATTATCAACTTTTTCAATAGTAACAGTGTGAGCTTAAGTTAGATTGATATTAAAAACTATCTCACAATTAATTTTTTTCCAAGTTGAATTATCAGGTTTCTCTATGTCAATAAATACTTTCATAATAGAATATGTATCTAATTACAATAAACGTTGTGTTTCTTAGTATGATTCGAATATAAGATAGTATGTTTTTTTTAACTTTCACGTTACTAAATATTATACAAAATGTATTCATCGTTCTATAATTGTTAGAAACAAGATCGAATCAAAACTAGACAAATTCTCATAATTCTTGTTTTTAGGAGAGAGAGAGAGAGTGGTTGCCGACACTAGTGTAGTGTATATAGTTGGTAATAGAATAGACATAAATTTGATTAGATATTTAATGAAATGATTAATGAGAGTGTCGGTGCAGAGGATGTTCATTTTTCCACGATGCTAAAACAACTGGCGTGGGGTATTCCTTTTTGTCGATCTTTCTTAATTATTTTATATGAGAAGATCTTCACAATCGATCGATTTATACCAATCGATTGATTATCTAGGTATAACATTTATTCAATTGTTTAAATTACAAATCGATTTATTGTTTCTGTAAAAATAAAATGCTCCTTAAATTCTTTTATAAATTGTTCAATTATTTTTATGACCCGACCTCAGGGATGGATGAGCTCAGAGCTTGGGGGCTCCCAATCCTCAGGAGATTTTATTTATATATAGATAAATATATAAAATCATGTTAAAAAAAAACTCTTCCATGAGAAATGAGGAACTTACTGGATTATGCTCACTATATTACTTGAACCACTCCCTATATATGTGTAGGACTGTAAATGAGTCAAACTGTTCGTGAGCTATTCGGATCTCGACTCGATAAAAGCTCGTTCGAATTTGTTTTGAGAAGCTCGTTTATTAAACGAACCAAACTTGAGCATCATAGTATTCGACTCGTGAGCTTGTGAGCAAGCTCGTTAGCTAAAATTAGTAAGAAATATAAAATAATTAATTTTATAAAAGTAATATCGATCATAATTTAAGGGTAACAATAATGATAAATTTTTCTAATAATGATAAAATTTAGAATTTGAGCATGAATATAATATTAATTTACAAATAAATAACTTTTTCTTTCAAAATAATAATGGATATTTTAAATATATTCCATATTTAGAAAGTTCGTTTAGGCTCGATTAAAGCTCGATAAAGTTCGTGAACTTCAAAATGTTCGACAAAAAAGCTCGAAGCTCGACTCGATACTAAACGAGTCAAACTTTAGCACGACACTACTCGGCTCGACTCGGTTCGATTACACCCCTATATATGTGTATGTGTGTGCCCAAATAGTCATGGATCCAAGTTTTACTAGAAATATTTGGATATGAGTTTAAATTAATATATGGAGTATTATTCAAAAATAAATATATATATATATATATATATATATATATAAAACACATAATATATTCGATTCCACATGAAAATTAATATTCCCTCCGTCCCATTTTAATTGTCATATTTCTAAAAAATAGTAAATTTTTACACTCAACAATAAAAATATTAATTTCATTCAACTCATACTAAACTCACATATTTTGGTATTGTGCCAAAACCAAACAATATAGTAATTAATAAGGGACGAAGGAGTAATAATCATGAGTCATATATTAATAAGTTGGGTCCTATAAATTTTTGGCCCATTAAAAAAATAACAAAGAATTTTGGCCCATTTCTTTTTTTCTTTTTTTGAGTAAAAAAGGAAAAAAAAAAACTTGACCCATTTATAAAAAATATGAAAACCTCCATACCTTCTTTCTTGTTCTTTGTTTCTCGTTTATATCTCTCCTTCTATTTTTCCTTAATTTATCAGGAGGTCGTATGAATAAATGAGGTAGTATTGGAGGCCTTTTCACAAGTGGTCAACATTTAATTCCATGAATCGATTGTAAACAATATTTATATGCTTCTATATAGTTTATCTTATGGTAAAACTCATCTAGACTATATCATCTCTAACATAACTAATACACACAAGCACGTGAAAACATGAAATGCTTTTCAAAGTCCAAGCTATGCAACTACATTCTTTATTTTGAAGATTCACAACAAAGCATCCATCAAATTTCGTTCCCAATGTCGGCTTGAGGATACTTTTATGAACAATATTTTCAATTTATCCAGCTTTTTGTTCACACTCAGGCAAAGATAATACATGGAGGCTTCCAATTTCCCCATAAACTTTGGTGATCTACACATCAAACTCTGTCTAGTACCCTCTTGCATGTCAATAATTAGCTTGTCTCTAAATTTGAGGCTATAAATGTTAAATGTCTCATAGATGTTGTTCTCCACCATGTTTGTCTTTGTGGACGAAAAAAATGAAAAATCTACAAAACCTCTCCGGTTTTCTTTCAATGAACTTCATGTGCCCTTCATTAGATTCGGCCTTAAGTAGTGACATTGTAAAATTGAACTCCATCACTAATGTGCACTTTATGACATCCCAAAATATTTTTTTTTATTTTATTTTTCAGCCGGAAAACTTCTTCCAGTTTGCATATATGTGTCTCGCACAATATTGATGTTCCGCTTGAAGAGTCAACTTCATGATGCCATTGATTATGTCCTACGTGAAAGAATTCATGTATTACTAGAAATGAGAGTTTGGAAGTGAATATGAATGAATAGAAGTGGTCTTTATTTGATGTTTTTCTCATGAAAGTCCAATTCAAATTGTTAATATTGCTCAAGTCTTCAAATAAGTTGTTGAAAAACCAGGTTCAGGAGGATTTATATTCATTCTCAACTACAGCCCCCACACAATTGGTAACATTTTATCATTGTAATCTTTTGCAATAGTTGCCAACAAAGCTCCACCTAACATTGTTAACAAAAAAAAAAATTCAAATTGAGTGAAAAACTATATTTATTTGAAAAAAAGTTATGAAAAAGTACACTTGTTTTTAGAAAATACATCGAAGCAAATGCATCTTTTACATCCTTGTAGAAACCTTTTTCTCAAAGTTGAAAAACCAATATCAACCACCATTATCATAGTAATAAAAGTTAACTCGTGTTACTCTACTTGAATATATCATCTAAAGGCATGCATCATCACACCTAATTTCAATTTTTTTCTCATGAAATTTTTTCTACTCAATGTTGTAGCCATTTTCAATAGCTCAATCCCTAATCGCATCTTTGAATTATTTTAAATCAAAGAACTGTATCCTCGCCTCTAAGACTTCTTGTCCATTATACCCTTATAAATTGTTGACTTGCGACTCTTCTTACTTCTCCTAAACACTAACTCATCTTCATCAGTACCTAAAGAATATGGTGAGTCATTAGATGACTCATATTTGGACATCAGACTTATATAATCTTGTTCATCAGTACATGTGGAATCATAATCAAGACACTAGACATATATCTTCAAACTTTTTTCTTTCCTCATTAACATGCTCTATTATCTCATTATTAAACTCATTTGCATCTTTGAAGAATTTATATGATGTAGAACCTAACCCTCTAAATACATACTTCAATATAGATATACAACCTAAAGATTTCACAATTGATTCTAATTAAGCATATGAAAACAAAACCAACATGCTTAATTCCACGACATGAGTTTCACCATCAATGTAACAATTCACATTCTGATGATTACCCTCATGTATGGCATGTATCTTTACCTCATTATAAAACCTTTCATCCTGGTCAACCATTGATTGAATGTAAAAACTGTGATGTTAAAAATTAAAATCGGAGTTAGAGATATGTATATATGATTGTCCTAGATAAAATTATAATGCCATACCCCTTCTTAAACTAACTTTATATAGGTATATAACTAACAATGATGTCTATGCATATGAATCTTTTAATATATTTTTTTCCGACTTTGTTTCTATTCAATTGTTGAAAGAGATAATTGATTGAAGACTTGAGAGCTAACATTAATATGTCTTCACATAACAAATTTTTCCCCGACTAAGCATGACAAATTGGTGACTGTGGGTGGTGCCCGTCAAAGTTAAAATGCAAACGATTGAGCTTATCATACATAAATTGGTAGAAAATCAACATTATGTTCTATAAAAAAAATTTCATATGATAGTATTTTTGTATAAACAAGCTTAGTCAAACTCACATGAAAAATACACACACACAAAAACAAAACAACATAATTATACATACCTATATGGATTTTACACATAAAAAATGCTCCCAAAATTTTATGTCACGAACCCACAACAATCTTATAAATACAAAGTCATAACACAACTTTATGATTCCCTCAACGCACTTGCTGGAATTGACTCTCAACATGTCATCAACGCACTGCACACCTTCGTTTATATAGAAGTAGGGTTGAGGCCTTGGATGGATATCTTCAAAAGGTATGATTTATTGCTTCCAATTTGATGTATATCTTGTTCCCCAAGCAATTCTCGCCCAAAATAAATGAAAATCTCGCAAAATCTCGCCAATCAGTCTGTCTCGGTCAAGATAGACCCTGCCACGGCCGAGATGGACGCTTCTGTCTCGGTCGAGATGGCTTTCATTTCGGTCGAAACAGAGACCGTTTTCGCCACTTCCAACCCTCCTGCGCAGTCTCACGGTTTTGGCCATAACTTTTGCATCCGAACTCCGATTGACCAGATTCCAGTTGCGTTGGACAGCTAATTCAAAGATATTTCAAATGTCATGCTCCATTACCTTAGATTCCATCGGTGGAAGAATTTGTGACTATTTTTTTGAACATCTGCTGCTTTCGGAACGGATTCTCCATTGGATTTGGCCTAAAACCTGCAAAATCTCACCATGATAAGCATAACACCCTCTAATATATACTCATGCTCAGTTTATTCAAGAAAACGTACTAAAATGCATAAAAGAAAAGAAAAACAATGCGATAAGAGAGTAGAAAAACGAGCTTATCAAACCCCCCAAACTTAAAGACTTGATTGTCCTCAATCAACAAAAGAAAGAATCAAAAGTTCAAGCAGAAGAGTAGTGCAATGCCTCACAAGATTCATCACATTCAAACTCGTAAATCCACTAGACATCAGCACTTTTGAAAGAATCAGAAAATCTGTAAACTATGGAAGACTCACATGAGAAGTGTTTCGCTCATTCACTCAAGTGTTTAGGATAATTATGAGATCACACACAAGTCATGAAAATCAAGTTCTACCATAGGCTTGCAAATAATCTCAATCTCCACCGCAAATATGTGTACACAAGTCTAAGATCAGAAAGGACTTTATTCAAGGTTGTAATGTAGGCTTTTGTGAAGGGTAGGGAATATATGGCCAAGTGACTAAAATCAACTGAGTTGCTCACCTCAACTAATCTCTACCACTATCTAATGATATCCACCCATCTCCTATAATATTCAACATCAAACAAGGCTCTCTTTCTTCTCTTTTTTCTTTCTTTTTTCACACATATCCTTTTATGCTCTAATTTTTTTTTTGATTATACATTTGAGCTTATAAGGATTAACAAACACAACAACACATTTTTTTTTTTCATTTTCTATTTTTTCTCTAGAGCCCAACCTTTTCTTTTGCTTTTACCCTTATAATAATATCTTATCCTTTCTCAAACAAATCCCAACCCACTCTCATAGACAAGAGTTGATTCCCCTATTTATTTCCAACTCATAGACAAAGAAAGAAAATATCATAGGCTCAAAAGGGCTGACTATGGATAACATTTAATTAGGACAGTGTATAGGAAAATAGGCTAAACAAAGATGGCCTAAAATCACTTCCTAAACATGTGCACACTAGCAGTCTTGAAAGAGAAACAGAGCAAGTTCTAGAGAAACTCAAAATTGCAGACACACTCACAATCGAATTTCAGGCTAAAAAACTCACACTTAGGACAATTTTTCTTCCACAGTACACATCAAATCATCATCTATCTCATGCCAACGCAAGTATCAAAATAAGTAGTCATGTGGTATTCACATTCATGGGCATACTCGACCACTATCACAATCAACGCAAACTAAAGTCAATCAATTCTAATCTCGCATTCTTGTTAGGGTTATCATGCTCAAATTCCCACAATCTCGCGTTTTATTCAAAAATTTATTCATGTAGAAATTTAAACAAAGCAAATAAAAGATAGAAAAGAGTTTCAAAACCCTTAAATCTTCATCCCCCCAAACTTATTTGAAAGTCAGAGAGAATAAGTTTGAAAGTCAGATTCAGAGTTCGAAACTGTACCTCACTTGTTGGCCTCAGACACCAACTTTTTATCTCCTTCCTCTTCCTCATCAGCCGGCGTGGATTAAGTCTGCTAACACTCCATCTCGGCCGTGGTGAACATCATCTCGGCCGGGATGGAGCCTTCTTGTCGACCTCCTTATCGGTCGAAGTATTCCACGTCTCGGGCTTCTGTCTCGGCTGTGGCAAGCTCTGCCTCGGTCGGGACGGACTTTGATTTTTTTTTCTTTTTTCAAAAGAAAATAAAAGTGAAGTAACAGTGATAAACAAAAGAAAACGAAAACACTAAACAGAAACGGGAAAATTGAAAACACAATGGGCTACCTCCCATTAAGTGCCTTATTTACCGTCGTGGCTCGACTCGGCTCAGCTCACCAAGGCGGTTGAGTCCAGACTCGTCGATCCCTTGAATCTATCATGAAGACTTTCCAGTTCTAAATGACGGTGGTATACTCGGAAGGAGGCAGCTTAATTGCCGATTTCACTGCTCCGTTTCCTCGTTCCCACCGGATGGCTTCTTCTTCTTCCTCCGGTGTCTCGTCATCATCTTGTTCTTGTCAATGCAGAATGTAATGGACTCTTCATTTCCTCTCAGAGTGATCTCCCCCCTCTTGCAGTCAATCAGGACTCCGGCTGTGTCGAGGAACTCTCTTCCCAAAATCATGGGGGTGTTGGCATCTTCTTTCATCTCATGAACTACAAAATCAGCAGGAAATATCAGATGACCAACTATAATAAGTACATCCTCTACGATACCTTTTGGCTTGGACACAGATCGGTCCGCCATCTGAAGAGTAATCGTGGTGGCTCTCATCTCTCCTATCTTCAACTTCTTGTAGATTGACAAGGGCATCAGGTTGATGCTTGCCCCGGTGTCACATAGTACATTCTGAAATTCCTTTCCTCCAATCTCGATAGGTATCGAAAAGTATCCTGGGTCCGATCTCTTGATAGGGATCTGCTTCTGTAGTAGTAGACTGCACTCCTCGTGGATCTTTACAGTTTCATTTTCCACGAACTGCTTCTTCTCGCTCATCAGCCTCCTTAAGAACTTCATGTATCCCGGTATCTCCCTGAGAGCTTCAACAAGAGGTATGTTAATATTCACTTTTTTAAGATTTTCAACAAAACGAGTGAATTTAGAATCTTCCCTTTTCTTAGCGAATCTTTGTGGGAAGGGCATGGGAGCAACCGGCTCATTTCTTCTCTCTTTCTCTTTTTTCTTCTCGCCCTGCTTGGCTTTCTGTTTCAACCGGGATCCCTCGATCTCGGCCGTCCTGCTTCCCTCTACCTCGACCGGGATGGAATCCATCTCGGTCACAACAGAGCGGTCTTCCACGGGATTTTCCTCCTCTGCTTCACTCATTCCTTTTTCCGGGTTGCTCGAGCCTTCATACTCACTTCCAGATCGCAGCGAGATGGCATTTACTGGCTTTGCCTTTGCTGGATTTGTCTCCGTCATGCTCGGAAGTTGGCCTGACTTGTGCTGATTTCCCAAGGTAGCGGCAATCTGACTCAACTGGGTGTCCATCATCTGCAAGTGCTTTGTCATCAGTTGCATGTGATTTGCCATTCCTTTAACTTCGTTCTCCACTTTGCCAAATCTATTGTCTGAGCTCTATATAAAATTTTCCAGTGTCTCTTCCAGCACAGACTGCTTTTTCTCCACGATTTCTCCTCCTGTACCTACATCAAAACTAGGTGGAGGGTGTTCTGCAGCAGTGGGGTTAACATAAGAAAAACCAGGGTGAGATCGCCCATGGTTATAGTGATACCCTGATTACCTCGGTAGTTATTCTGATAACCACCGCCAATATAGTTTACCTCCATTCCTGCAGTTCCAGATGAACTGCTTGCTCCTCGGTTGATGTAGTCAGCCTCCACCGGTACAATTGCCATACTTGGCTCAGTATTAACAGCAGCAACCTTAGCAGTTCCCAGCTTCTCAATTTCCTCCCGAAGCTTCTTCACTTCTGCAACCACATCAAATTCTGGCTTTGTCTCCACTGCTTTGATAGGAATCTGTCTCTCAGTTGGCCACTGATGGCTGTTCAGTGCCATGTCTGCCAGAAGTCTCATACTCTCTGCTCCACTTTTCTTCATCAAGATCCCGCCAGCAGATGCATCCACCAATTCCTTCATGTGAGGGTTCAGACCTTCATAGAAGTGGCAGACCTGCATCTCGAGATCAATTCCATGTCCAGGGCAGAGTCGCAGGAGTTCCTTGTACCTCTTCCAGGCTTCATGTAGGGATTCATCATACAGCTGCTTGAATGTAGTGATGGCATCTTTCCTTTTCAGCAACAGGCTCGGTGGGAAGTAGTTGGTGAGGAATGCTGCTCGAAGCTCCTCCCATGTCCCAATTTGGCTTTTGTCAAGCCCAGCATACCAAGACCTTGCCTCGTCTCTGAGTGAGAACGCGAAGAGTCTCATCCTGATGACGTCTTGAGGGACTCCATTCTGCTTCACTGTGTCGCACACCTCTATGAACAAGTTGAGGTGGGCGTAAGGATCTTCTATGGCTCTCCCCCCAAACTGGTTCTGCTGCACCATCTGTATCAGCCCTGTGCGCAGCTCAAAATTGTTGGCGTTGATGCCGACCCTGAATCCTGCTTCCTCCTGCTGTGGTAAAAATCGGTCTAGAATAGACCTCTGTGGGACCACCACCTGTCTGTTATTCAGCTCTGCCAGTCTTGTGGCTTGCTCCGCTTGGGTAGCTTGGGCTGCAAGAAGTTGCGCCCTCAATTGCTGTACCTCGTTCACAAATTGTCTCTGCTCCTCCAGTGTCATGTTCTGCAGAGGGGCTTCTTGATTTGCTTCCATCTCGAAGTTCAGTCTTTTTCCTCTCTTTCTGTTGTTCCTGCAAGTTGCTTCGATTTCTGGTATGAAAGGTTCAAGTGCCTTTCCTTTGTTCCGCGTGTTCATGCACCTGCACAGAAAACGAGGAAGAAATCAGTCTGTCCCGGCCATTTTGGACTTCATCTCGGCCGGGATTGAGGTTTTCGTCTCGACCGTGGCAGATGATATCACGGCCGGGATGGGTAATTCATCTCGACCGTGGTGGGACTCACCTCGGCCGAGATAGACACGACTCAAACACACACGCACCCGAAAAAGAAAAGAACTGACTCAAAAATTACAAATAAAAATTTAGAAAATACAACCCAATCCAGAAGTTCTTCAAATAATCCAGTAATGAATCGCTGTCAGACTATTCCCCGGCAACGGCGCCAATTTGATCGATGCTAAATCTGCATACAAATTATAGCAAAGGGCAAATAAATTTATAAGACAACCCAAGGGTTGGTCGATCCCACAGAGATAGTGCAACGATGGAGAATCATATACAGAACATGGTTCTCAGAACTTTTGTTTGGGCAAATCAAATTTGAGGTTTTTGGGTTTTCAAAAGAAATAATTAAAGAGGGAAATTCAAATAATAAAAAGCACAGATTCTAGGGAAATCTACCAATCTGATCAACTTGCAAGAATTAAATATTCAAACCCATGAAACACAATTTTGGTGGAAAACCTTTAATTGTGGAGTTAATTCCTTGGTCGGGCAATTAAAACCTAAATTACTAATTAGTGATCTATCTCCTTTCGGTCTCAAAATACACCAATTAATCAATTTCATAAAGATCTAGATTTTCCTACAATTGAAATCTTCTTGGTCGGACAGATAATCAAAAGTATTAAACTCTTACTTCCTATTATCGATTTTCACCTTTCGGTCCTTCAATCAATAACTAAAACCTATTCCAATTTTCATCTCTCGATCCTTTAATTGAAAATAGATTTGAAATAAAATCAAAGAATTTAAACCAATACAAGGGTTTGAATAAATAAATCTAAACAAGCATCACAGATGGAGAAACCCTAGAACCTGTTTTGGGTTCTAGCCTAACATATTGAAGAAAAAAATTGCAGGGGAAATTAAAGATTGCATTAAAAAGTAAAGGTTTAACAAATAAAAGTAAAGAGGAATTCTAACAAAACTTAAAGAAAATAGAAAATAAAGGTGTAAAAACTGTAAAGGGAGAAAAGTATAAGATTAAAGGATTAAAAGCCTAAAAGATAGGTTAATAATTCTGAGCTGTTGAAGAGTTTATAGAGAAGTAGGGTTGAGGCCTTGGATGGATATCTTCAAAAGGTATGATT